>CAAKHF010011425.1:0-12258 GCA_901007745.1 Hippocampus kuda
AATGCCCTTTACTTTGGAGTCAGCCAGTCCTCCATTAAGCGCCTTCAGCTGGTCCAGAATGCCGCTGCTCGCCTCTTGACTGGTACTCGTAAGAGGGAGCACATAACTCCTACTCTGGCATCCCTTCACTGGCTCCCCATACATTTTAGAGTTATTTTCAAGATCCTTTTATTTGTTTTCAAATCTCTAAATAATCTCGCGCCACCTTACCTCTCCGAGCTCATCCGCCCCTACAGACCTGCCCGGCGCCTCAGGTCTGCGGATCAGACATTATTAGAAATGCCAAGAACTAAACTGAGGCTCAGAGGGGATCGAGCCTTTTCTGTTGCTGGTCCCTCTCTCTGGAATGACCTCCCACTGAACATTCGGCAAGCTTCCTCGCTGCCCATCTTCAAAACCCTCCTCAAAACGCACTTGTATTCTTTGGCATTTGACTCAGCATGACTTAGATTTGTTCTCAGTTTTACTGTTTGGTGCTTTCTACCGTCTTTATTACCGATTTGTTTTACTGTTTATTATATATGTTCAATTGATCCATGTACAGCACTTTGTATGCAGCAATGGCTGTTTGAAAGTGCTCTATAAATACAGTTGACTTGACTTGACTCCACGACACTATATTTTGAACATGTGGTCAGTGAAACGGAACGTACCTTGCTAAACAACACACGGGGAGACAAACACAACCCAATGCCTTTCACTAATTGCCTTGGTGGAGCTCTGTGCTCAACTGAGTGTCCTAGGGATAATTCTATTTATTTGGTGCACTCTTAGTTTACAGCCAAAGGCCACATCAATTAGTAGTCTGGATTACCACTTATTTTTCCTTGAAAGCCTGGGTGAGCTGGAGTTAAAGTGGGTCAACCACACAGTTGGGCATGTGCATTATATATGACATGGCTCCAACCATCAGGCCACTTCAAATAGCCCCCACCTACCTCACTTGGTTCGCTTTATACTTGAGCAGGTAGCCAAAGTTACGGAATGCATGGTTAAAATGAAGATAGTATGCCTGTGCAAGCTTTCATCTTTTGTACAGTACTTCTAGAATTGTCTGACACTGAGAGCTATGGAATACTTACTGCGATATAATGCCCTGAATTAACCAAAGAAGTGTACCACTGTCTCATCTTTGGCTTGCTAACTGTGAAGTCATGAACTGATTTTTCTACACTTGTTGATTTTGATGGTGCTTTGTAGACGGCATGTTAAGTAATGTAAATGTTATCATCAGCAGGAGACTTTTCATCAGAGGGAGAATGTCCAATCACCATTAACGAGATCTATCTCTGAATATAAAATACATGATGTCATGATATTGTGTGCAGCCATTCATTATGGAACAATTTTGGAAAACATTTTGATACTTTAAAATGCATGTGTAAATAAACAGTTGACATTTTATATATGATCAATGAGGAAAAAAAATCAGCCCCATCATGTGTCTCTAAATTGATATAAAAAACCAAAACCAAACACATTTGACCCCTGGAAAAGAAACCAACCAGAGACAGAAGGCAGGGATTACCAAGTGTCAATCACGTGTCGTGCACTCGCGGGCACTCTCAGCATGGCCACAGCACTACGACCTCGCAAAAAGACAAACCTTCAAATGATAACAGTGAATCTTACAGTAACACTCCATTCAACACAGGCGTTTTTGGGGGTGGGTAACAGGGCAGCCTCAGGCCATGGGGGTGTGACCATGACTCGTCTGGCCAAAAGAATGCAACAATTGCATGACATATTGTGAGTCTTGGCTGTTTTTGCTTAGGCTCGTGGTTTCAAAATATCAAACTGGAGGAACAAGATGCTGCCAGAAATGGCATTTTTTTTTCACTGCATGAAGTACTGTCATGTCATAATGACTGTTTGAACAAAGATAACAATAAGTGATTTTTTTTTTAAGTGCAACTCCCCATGGTATCAAAATAAAGCTGTCGTCAAACCCAGTCATATAAAGCTGTAACACTTTCAGGTAAGTTTCAGGTAAGCTTTAAAGGCCTCACATCAAATAAAAGTGCAATGAATTTCCATGGAAGCAATGCAAATTTTCAAAATTTCACAATGTGTATAATCTTATAAACTGGATATTGCTTTGGCAGGTTAACACACTTTTTTTGTTTTCCTCTAAGACCACAGTGAAGAGCTCAGCCGTGCAATTCTAGGATTAATCACAAATGTTGTTTTACTTTGTCTCCACTGAGGCTTACTTTCAAAATGCTTGGGCTGGCAAGCCGATAAACATAAGCTTTGAAAATAGCTTGATAGGTTGAGAAAGAAAGAAAGAAAGAAAGAAAGAAGAAAGGTTTTCATTTCGCAAGGTGGAAAACATCTTGTGCGTGAGTTTTTGTTTTTTGAGCAGCGTAGTTTGACCGTGTGTAACTTCATTACCTGATAAATTACAATTGCTGCTGTTGTCTACTGGTGAAAGGAACTGGAAAAGTAAATGATGTGATCTTAAATAATTGTCTTATGAGGAGAAGAGTGAGAGTCATGGGACCACCCCTCCACCCCCACCCCATACCGTATAAAAATGCATTTTATCACCGTCTAATATTCCACAGTGTCTTTCATTTTTGCTTCTCTTTCCCAATGAATATATTCAATTCTGATCTCGTTCACACTTCTTGTCACACCCACTTCCCCAAGTCTGTTTTGCTCTATGTTGAGAAGCTTGAAGCTGTTGCCCTATGAGTCACCGATATGTTGACAGGGTCTCTGTTGACTCTGGGCTTTCTGTCCGTCAGACCTTTTACAGGCAGCTGCATTTTCCAATCGACAACTGACAGTGGATGAAACACCCTTTCGCCGGTTCCCTCAAAGTTCGACCCGTTGAAAGGTTCCTTTATCTGAGATGTTTTGACAACGGGCCCTTTCCACCTGTAATGACAAACAGGAAAAAAAATATATCACACAAACACCATGAGTAATATTCAGTTGTTGTGACTTTCAGCTTGTGCCATCAGGGGTCATCATCGTGAGTCATTCACATGATTTGTTTTTACACCGGTTGCCCTTCCGTACAAAGCCCATATATTTTTATTTGGCACCAGCTGTGGCAACGGCATGAATCAAAACGGTGCCATCTGCATGAAATGCAGGAGCATGTACCACGACAAAACCAATGCTGTTCGTGATAGTCATTAATGTTCGAAAATAGGATTGGGTGGCACATTCCTTATTTTTTTAAAATGTTTGAATTTGGTGGTGCATCACAATGTGACATGAAATTGAGTAAGATCATTATCTATCTTTTAGTACACGGTAGTTTGGTTACAAACAGCCTCAATCAATATTTTTTTCCACACTTTAACTTTCCACGCATGGTGGATATTTTTTTAATTTTATATTATTATTTATTTTGATGTATTTTTTTTTATACATCAAAAACAAGGATATTCACAAGGTTTGTTTTTATAGCTATTTTTTGGATATCTGCATTTGACCTGTTCTCACTAGTTGAGGTTTGTCTGCTTTTCACTTGTTTGGTTATAAAAAAAAAAAAAGTAAACCCTCAAAGAAGTAGGTTGGATGAATGCTTCAATGCAGACAATGTTAGGCTGACATCTCGTGTAAATTCAGAGAAGATTGTTGTGGGAGCCTTACAGGTTTGGAATGAGACTCATTTTGTGTCCATCGTGCCCCCCAAAAATGTAAAAATGGCTCAGATGGCACATTATGATTTGCCCATTTACTTAAATTAGAGCACAAAATGTTATTTTTATTCATTCATTGTCACCGCGGTATTTGAAACTTTATAAGAAACGGAATCAGATATTTGACAGATAATTCTTTAATGATGTGACTGAACTGTATTTTGTTTACTGCTCACGCACACATCTGAATTCTGTCTCATGCTAGAAACTCTGACTGTGTCTGTTTTAAGCCTGGAATAAACAAGGTAATTATTTTTCACCCGAGAAGCTCAATTTTAGTTTGTCACCACGGTTGCTTTCAGAAGAAAAAAAAAAAGAAAAAAAGGTGAAAAGCTTTGGTTTGACAGTAAAGGTTACACCGATGACAGCTTTGTTGATACCAGATGGGGAAAAGCTGCTGGAAATGACATTTGTGTGCATCTTATTAACTGACAAGAGAAACAACAAAACTGCTTAAAATATGTCTGATTCTTTTGCTCTCGCATGAGGGGAGCATGCCATCATGTGCTATTTTATCCCCTTAGTCAATGCCTTCAAGATGAGCAAGCCCATTACTCTCCACATCTATAGCTCAGAATTAATTTATCAGCACATTACGGTTAATTTGCCCACAAGCCTACCCAATGAGCCCTCAATATTCAATCCAAAAGGTAGCAGTGAAAGAAAAACTACACAAAGACTGAAGACAACATTAGCCGTTCATTCGTTTTAAAGGTTACGAGGGAGACCAGAACCCAAAGGAACAAGAATTGGATCCTTCCAGACTTTGACACACATAGACAGTGACGTACAAGCTGAGAGAGTGGAGGAAGGTTTATGGTCGAAGCCAGCTCTTTCTCCTCTGCATTACTGAAGAAATGGAAACACGATGAAGAGCTTCCAGCAAGTCGAGTTAAGAGAAGAATGCCCACTCTAAAGTGACAAACGAGGCATTCGTACTGCTGCAGTAGTGAGCTTTAGCCATTATCTGTCTCGCTTTATTACAAGCTTTAGATCCCGTGCTTTTCAGTCTCCCGACAGAATTTATCCAAATGTTAACAGTCTTGGCTGGGTAGCAGTGGGAATAAGACGATCGGAGATGTTGCTAGCTCAGCCAAGATCTGAAGTGGAATGGCTAAGTCTCCGCTTCGGCTTTTTGCAGGACATGCATCTCCTTTGGGGAAAGTGGCTCGAGCTTCACACACTGTGGCACATATTGCACATGACGTATTCAAATAGCACGCCTGTATTATGCAAATCATTTGCAAAGGCGAGAGGTTACTTGTCAGCAATCGTCAGAGAGCTTGGATTTACTTCTGCATGGATGTCATTTGAGGGAATGCATTGGATGCAACCTTTTGGGGGAAAAAAACGGAGCCTTCCTTCTTGTAGTCTCCATGGGTGCTATTTTATGACTTATTGGCAAAGTTGTGCTATATATTTTTTTTTCCTAGTGGATGCTTTTTATTCGTTTGGTACAGTATATGGATTTAGATTGTTGTGAAACATCGCATGAGTGTGTGTGTGTGTGTGTGTGTGTGTGTGTGTGTGTGTGTGTGTGTGTGTGTTCTGTTAATGTTCATCATCATTCATTGAAATTGATTATTTCGATTAAAGTTTGTTGTCAATAGATAGCATATTGATAAATCTCGAACTTGCTGAATATGATGGCCTGGTTGCTCTGCATTAAATAAATGTGAGTCTTTTTAGCAAAGACTGACCAGATTTATTTTTAACCATGTTTCAATTGAAAAATGCAAATGAGACATTTTGACTTGTCTGGAGAGAAATTGTTTGAAATGCCCAGCAAGCAGTCCTTCGTCCATTTGTGTGGGGATCATCAACCAGACGGCACATTTATTACTTTTCTGTGTAGTGGCAAATTGTCCTCTCGTCAAAAGGAATATGACAGTTTAATGACTGTGACTGATTTGCAGTGTTCCCACCGGCATGTGTGCTGTGCTCACTGTTTCTGATCATGCCTGACAGAAGGTTCCACTAATGATGGAGTTTGCATCTTCTTTCACGACTTCAATAGTGTTTTTTTGTTTGTTTTTTTTTTCGAAAGTTGAAGTCTAAGGTTCATCAGAGATTTTGCTTGAATGGGAATTTGACGTATTTATGTGTCCGTGTTAATGGTGGCAGTGTTTGGCTGGGGGCAGTGCCTGATTTCTCTTGTACTTATAGTACAACAACACACCAAAAACCAAAACCACGAAGAAAACAAAGAAACACAAAAACCTGATAACATTATGACATGTACAACATGACGCGAGGTTTCCTTGGGGGGCCAGCATCCACTTCTCATGCCACTTCATGTATTATCATTAAAATCGTCACCATTGCACCAATGCAAAAGGTGGAACTATTGCACATCGATCAAGTTAAATTTTCTAGTCAGACCCTTTAGTGGGTTTTGTGGATCCAACACAACATTTATAGTCACCTGCCCAGATGCAGTTCGAAACAAGAAAGCGTTACGATTAACAATAGAGGTAAGACTTATGGTCAAAAATTGTCATTGGCCATCTTGATGAATTACAAGAGCAGCAGGTTAGGGCAGGTATTAACAGCACCTTGAATTGACTGTATATTTCTAGCTCACATTTATCCAACAAAAATCTAGGAAGCCCGATTCAAACAAACAGCATTTATTAGAACTGGCCGTTATAATAAATTTTGCTTATATACTGCACTGCTAAAATGTTGTCACTCAATCCATCCATCCATCCATCCGTCAATCAATCGGTCAATCAGACCTCGTTCATATAACACTTTTCATTCATAAAATGCAAGAAGATGCCTCATACAAGAACAGGGACCAAAAAAGCCCTGCAAGTATTGCTCCTCAAATGCACTTTGTTGCCTTTAAAAATGGGAATATGTCATGTCGGTTGTGGGGCTTTAAAATACAATGAAAGTAATGCACTGAATACAATGAAAAATGTGTGCGTGCGTGTGTGTTTTTGCAAAACAATTGTGCCCCTTTGACAAAACACTTCGCCTCAGCCCGGCACGCCTAGTAAATAAAGTTAGGCTAATATTGCCACTGCGTGTTAAGCAGGGTGCCCATTTTCCTTCGGTTAGTCAGTCAAGACCAGATACATGGAAGATGTATCTGATCGGCAACCAATTTCACTTATTGTATTGTATTGTATTGTATTAAGAATGTTTTTTTTTTTTCTCACGATCTGCTCAGGTAAAGGTAGGAAGCGACTTGAAGCTTACGTTGTTGTCGGACACAAGTAGATTAGCATCTGGTTGCATTGAGTCCGTGCGTAATGAGACTCCCAAGACATTCATCTCAATAAAAGTAACAAAAAGAAAACATGTAGTGACCAGATAAGAAAAGGCTTTGTGTTTTGACAGATGAGAGTCACAATTTATTTTTGTGGAGATACAGTCAGTGGCTTTGTGTGTGGTGTGTGCCGTGTTGGTCATTTCACGTATACTTTATAAGGTGCCAGCTCACATTTTAAAACATCCTTTTTTTTTGTGCAGAAACGTTTTTCCCCTTGCAACTGAACTTATGATCCAGCGCCAATCTCTGTACATGCATATGAAATAGTCTGGCTGTCTGGTTAAAATGTCAAAATTCAATCATTCAGCCACATGTGAGGTTTTCCCAACCATGTCGAATGTAACCATATGTCAACTTGTCATGTACATTGTTTTAATTATTAAACTTGTCATCCTGAGGGAAAATGTAATGTTCACCCCGCGACATTTACTAGTGTGTTGTAGGCATTATACGATGCAAAGAAGGAGTCACAGAATATGTTCAAGGGCACTCTTGCTAGTTGCTGTTGTAAAGTTAAAAAAAAAAAAAGAAGTTTTGACAGTAGAATTTGTATATCCTTGATTTCCTCAGACCTATTATGATTCTTACTTTGAGTTCTTCATATATATGCTAATGCGAACATGACATCAGATTCATGTAAACATTAATTTCCAGATTAGTAGGTTTCTGTGTACGTGGAATAGGATGCTGTAAATGGGTTTAACCCATTTAAACATCTGCTGTTGCATCTGCTTATCAGATGTTTGTTGGAATGTCTTCTATCTCACTGCCTCGGGCAGTTTCTGAAATTGTATTCACAGTTTTATATGCAGGTGAATTGCATTGAAAAAACCTGCTACCAATACATGACAAGTTAAATATATGGATAAAATGCAGCTTCATTTACATTTCAAAACATGCCGTGATTTTATTTTGGAATTGAATAGCAGGACTCTACACACAAACAAGTTGTTACACATTGTTGGCATACCACTCAAATTTTTGTCTTTTATTTTTACGGTACGTTATGCATTTGGGTAACTTGTCACGCAAAAAAAATAAATAAAAGACTGAGCACGATTTACTGAAGGTTGCATGTATTCAAAATGGGCTCAAACGTGATTGCTTACAAACACTGATGTGGAAGCTTATCTGCTATCCAGGTGCACTCGCAGAACTCCGTCTACAAAAATTCATTTTGTTCATTTTCATTCGTAAAATTTTCTTGGGTCCCAAATATTTTTGGGGGGACCCTGTCAAGCCCCCTCGTAATGAGACCCATTCATTCTTCAAACTTTTCAATTGGAAAAAAATATCTGTCAGCGGTCACCGTTTGCTCGATATGTATCCATTTTAAGTTATCAATTCTCTCGGAGTATGTACCGGAATAATTCCATGCTTTTCCAATGCGAAATGATCTCTTATTATTGTACTCCAAGTTGAACTTGTGCCGTTACTTGTTGAAGCATATAATTATTTTGGGACCGATGTCATGAATGTATGTATTAATCCGAACAACTCCAAAGGCTGCAGTGGTTAGCATGGTTTACAGCGCTACATATTCTCAATCTGTATCTGGATAGTTCCTGCCTGCAGCACTACAGGAACAACACTGCGCTCTCCTCTTCAGTCAGCGACTCCCCTTCATCGTGAGTGCCTTGTATGACGTGTCGTAGTTTTAACCCGCATGCTTTACGATCTTGCCCTAGCCCAACTGTGTATCATTAGTAGCCAAGGTCTCTGTCGTTTAGTTCCTGTAATGTGAACGATACAAGTACCGTATTTTCCGGACTTTAAGTCACAGGTTTTTCATAGTTTGGCCGGGGGTGCGACTTATACTCTGGAGCGACTTATGTGTGAAATTATTAACATATGATTATGTCATTTCACATGTTATTTTCACATTAAACCAGAAGAGGGCGCTCTCGGCCTGTGTTGATAAATCGACGATGAGTCTGACGTAAGCGACGTAGAAGAGGAAGCGGCGCAGCGTCTACCTCCCGAGTTGGGGAAGTTGTTTAAAAGTGACACTGAGGATGAAGATTTCATTGGATTTAGTGATTTGGAATGAAACTGATAGTTTGGTAAACTTGTCAGCATGTTCTTTATGCTAGAGTTATCTGAATAACTCTTAATATGTTACGTCGTTACTAACATTACCAGGCATGTCAGTCATGTAACGTTAGTATACCGTACACTTATTCAGCCTGTTGTTCTCTATTTTATTTTTATTTTAAATTGCCTTTCAAGATGACATGTATGTTTTTGGTGTTGGATTTTATCAAATACATTTCCCCCAAAAATGCGACTTATACTCCAGTGCAACTTATATATGTTTTTTCCTTCTTAATTATGCATTTTTTCGCTGCTGCGATTTATAATCAGGAGCGACGTACAATCCAAAAAATACGGTACATGAAAAAGGATCACTATTTTAATTTTAGAATCAATTTTAGTGCATGAATATCTGGTCTCGGCGGTATTGATATCTCATTATCAAGTCACACATCACTACCACCCACAAATGTAGGCAGCCTGGGATTAGTTTCAACTCAGTAACTGTGTGAATGCATGACTAACTGGAGATCGATCCATCTGTGGCTTAATATTAGCTGGGAGCTGCTCCAGCTCTCCACAACTCAAAACAGGACGAGCTACCCAGCCTGGATGGATTTTCTGTACATATGCTGCTGATGTTTCTTAAAATCATGAAATTATTCTGAGAATACATTTTTCCTGTTCTCTCCTGGCTTTCCACCTTTTCCTGTACTATTTATCATACAACAGTCAACGAAGATATGTCACCTCTTTCCGTGTTTCAGTTATAAGCAAGCAATGTTTAGAAATACAATTATTACTTACAATAAAGGATTTTTCGCACTAAAAAAAACATTCAATTTTCTCAAAGGCCGACAGTATGCCTTATAATCCAATTGACCTTATGTATGGATCAATATTCTGATTCCTTGGATGTTTTTTTTTTTAAATCATCTGTAAAGCGCTTTGTTACAGCTGTAGTAGTAATGAAGGCTCTCTATAAATAAAGCTGTATTGTATTGTATATTTTCATGTGTAGCTTCATCAAGTGGATGCACAATGCAACCGCAGCCACTATTGTTGCTTTTATGCTATGCACCTTATAATACACCGGATTATATGAAAACAGTTTTAAAAAAGGCCATTCATTGAAGGTGCGCCTTCTTCTCCGAAGTGCCTTATAGTGCGGAAAATATGGTACTTTAATTCCGCTTACTTAACTTGGTAACATAAACAAGTGGTTTCATCCTGAGCGGCTCATATGTTCTCGTATTCAGTCTTAATATCTGAAGGCAGGTGTGATGTTTTCCAAATATGCTGAAAAACAGTAGTTGCCTCCCTGCCCCCTAAATATAAAAGAAACCCCCCCTCCAAAAATAAATAAAACATTTAAAAAATACATACATACAGGGTGAAAATAAAATTGAAAAAAATACATGCAAATGGGGGTCTACTGCATTCCATAACAGCATGTGACCATTATTTCACCACTGAGAAATTTGTCTGAAGCATTATGTTTCACACACGCTTAAACACACTATGCTGACATTTAAAATACACCATCCTCAGGATTAAGGCGCTACAAATGACTCTTAAATTGAATTGATATAAATAGATAAGTGAGCATGTTGTAGGAGATTTGACCAACAATGAAACCATTTTAAACAGTTCCACAGTCCACAGTGAAAAAAGGCTTCCCCCAACACAAATAATTAAACAGTACATTCTCTTGACAAGCAATTTCACTAAACTTCCACGTGGCTTCATCCAAGTGAAAAATATACACAGCCAGCGCTGGAATGAGATGGATGCCTTTTCATTGCTGATTTGTGTTTGAAGACACACTGCAGCCAAATGCAGATCCAGCACATTGAACGTGGGAAGCGCTGCTTTAGAGGCCAGGGACCAAACAGCACTGTGACTGACAGATTGGGTGGCTTCACTGAAACAGCTAAATTATTTCACTTGAGTTACATTAAGGTGGCAGAATGAACATATGCTGCAAGCTGTTTTAATGCTCTGTGTAAATATGAAGAATAATAAAATCAACTTTATAGTCAAATGTGCTCTATATGCAACATACAGCACAGATGGAATTTCTTTCAACCACAGCGCTTCACATTTAAAGTAACGGTGTATTTAGGTGCGACCAATGCTTCAAAAAATGTGTCAAGTATGGGTCACTCTTTTGCACGTTTACATTTTTCAACTTAAAGAAATTATGAATTTAATTTAAAAACATTATCTTAATGCATGTACTTTTTCCTCAGCCGACTTGATTCCAGGCCACTCGAAGCAGGTCCACTCTGTCCTTTTAAATTCGATGCAGGACAGGCGCACAGTCTACATGGCGAAAGCAAAACATGTTTACAACGAAGTGCAAGAAAATCTCCACTTGCGGATGATGTAAACTTGGGTGCTGCCAAGTGGACACTGGGAGAGCCTGATCACGTGTCTTGTGTGTGTGCCAATCCCTCACACACAAACACCAGTTGTGCCATGGTATGTGGGTGCTTTCAACGCTATATTAAAGATAATAAGTAATTATAATGCATTCAGTGAATTGATTCGTCCAATGATTAGGAGTGTTGGAAGCATGCTGATGTTGTATTTAGAATGAAATATGTTAACATCCATCACACATATCCGGGGAGTGCAAATGTGTCTGCTTGCATTTGGATCAAATCCCCAAAATTTCATTACACCACCTGCGCCACAATTTAGACCATCTTTCACCTCGTTTTAAGTCTAGTCTACACTAAATTATCAGGTGCGCAGGGGCGTGTTATAGAAAACAACCTAGGTTCACCAGAACACCCAGCCGCCGCAACGCGGTCTGCCAAATTCCCAAACACGGTCAAAAAGAATTGCCCCGGCACGGAAATGAAGATGTGGCGGTTTTTATGCAAAGCGCAAATTTGCCTGTCCGTGAAAATAAGCCCCTTCCTGTGTGGTCATGAATTTCCCGTACATTTTAGTCAAACTTTGAGGTGCCATTGTACTGTCTGTAGAGTTGTGTAATGGTGTATGTTGCTGTCAAGCCAGCTTTGTCATCTCATAAAAAACATTCATTAAGTAAAGTGCAATTTTCTCTGCGGTTCCCATTTAATGGCACTGCTCTCATATTCTCCGAATAATATCCAGGTCTTTGTTCATGGTCTCAATTGACTGAGGGTCAATGTAATTAAGGATCATGTTCAATGAGGTAACTGTATTATTGTCTACTATAACGATGTGTTGAATTTTTTTTTTAATTGTCTTTCATTCCCCCCCCCCCCCCCCCCCCCCCCTCCCCCCCCCCCC
>CAAKHF010011426.1:8196-28685 GCA_901007745.1 Hippocampus kuda
CCTCGTCCTATGCAGCCGATGCAAGCTCCTTGCAATTGATGATGCATTTGTTTTGCAGGTTGAGGAACAATCACCTGAGCCCTGAGGAGGTGGAGGAGATGACATGTCGCGAATCAAGACTCATCTTCTGATGCTTTAAAATATATATATATATATATATATATATATATATATATATATATATATATATATATATATATATATATATATATATATATATATATATATATATATTTGTCAAAATGACAACAAATGTGGTAACTTTGCTTTCCTAGTCTTTACACTTCTGCATGTAGTGTAGATGGAAGATGGACTAGTTTATTTATTGACGTAAAATGTGTTTTTGCTTTTTTTTTTTTCAGAGGTGATGTGACGAAATACAATGTCATATTCCATTGTATTGTCAATACAGTTGCCTTAACTCTTGATACAAGATATAGATGAAGATACTGTATTGCCCATTGGAAATAAATCTGGGAATACAGTATTGTAGACCATATTAATTCAACTGCAGAGACTGTCGAGTTTTTTTTCGTCCTAATTATCTGTGTTGCTCTCAAAGAGCATGAACACATTCAGCAGAAATAATGTAATAAATATAATTTACTGGTCGAAATATCTATAAGCAAAATATAAACTGTTGAGTGTGTGGCCTTTTATTCAGAAACTATAGAATATTTATACTTCAGAACATATTATATATATTTTTGCAAATTATTGTATTTTTATGTATGCCTTCATATTATTCCATTTTTTTATATCTATAAAATTGTTCTTTTCCAGCTCAGGCGATTGTGAAGCTACGATGCACCCTAACTACGCAGTTTCACTCTCAATGGGGAATCCCTATTAGACTTGTATAGAAAAAACATCAGCCAATCGGCACGCGAGAAAAAAAGGCTCTGCCAATTAGTAAGCTTCGTTTTGATGACGTTTACACCAGGTTTCGTGAGGTCGTCTCATGTAAATAACATAGCTTAAATACACCGCAACGTAATCCTGTATGAATTTTGAAATATATTTGTAAATCTATATCTGTATTATAAATGTCGTTCTTATGTCGTAGACCGCGGCGGTCCCCCGTCGACTTGTTTCCTGTCGGGCAAACACTTTACCTCACTTTAGTCTGATTACTCAGTGCATAGCCGGTTGGGTAGCTGTTAGCATATTAGCATTAGCTCGCCGTTTAGGTAAGCAGAGGTGACCACAGCGGCGTTCGGGCTTGATTTTTCAGACCTCGCCCCGAATTGGAATAATGGCTGTAGTGACATGACACGTTAACCGAAAGCCCCTCAACTAACGCCGAAAAAGGTAAGACGCTGTGTCGTTGACGTTTTCTTTAGTGAGAATGACCCGCGGGAGGTGAGTGCTTGGCTGGCTGGGCTAACGCTTTCGAAGCTGAGGGCCCGGCTGTCATTTCGGCTAACTTAACTGGTCTCATTTACTGTGACGCACGATAATGTCATGAAGCTTTTATGTTATATTTACGGGGTTTATCGAACAAAAAGTCTCAAGTCATTCGTCACTACTCAAGTCGGATATGGCGTGCTCACTTTCGACTTCATGTCTGAGGGGAAGTCCACTGTCTCGCTGTATCTAATTATTTTTCTAGCGTATTCAAATGAGCAGTTCCGAGCAATTAAACAAAAAATCGTACCAATATTCCCAATTAGGTGTTTATATATTTAACTGCAGAGACAACCAGTCGTCTTAAAGGGGTAAGGCCACACATATGAAGACAAATACGCCACTACGCCGTTGCAACCCGACTATCGACGTGCCTACGTAGCGGCCATGTTGGAAGGGACAACATTCTCATCAATGGCCATGTATTGACATTGAAAATAAGTCATAATCTGCTTTTTTCTTAACCGATTTTTACAAAGTTTACATTTTTTGACAACGCCAGAATTTGTGCCACCAATTTAGAATATTTTGGGTAAAAAGGCCCATAAATTTAATTTACCTGTGAAACGTATTCTCGGTTCCCTTGTCGTAATTGTGTGAGTTGAGTGCAAATACAGTATATGAACTCAACAATGTGCCGGCATTCTTTGTTTTTGTTTTTCTTGCCGCTCATACATATGGAATGGCCTGAGGTCTGTGCCCCTCCTAATTTAACGTCGCCATCGGCATGCTGGTCAAAGACACATCATTTTAAATAAAATTATGTTCTTATCTATTTGTAAATCAGTCACACATTGATGAAGGTGATTTTAAAGATGATAACACAGAGAGAACCCTTGCTATTTGTAATTTCATAACAAACTTTGCAACTTGAGAATATCTCAAATCAGTTTGAATATCATTTCAAATTCATCTTACATTACCCTTTTTTTGCAAGTGACTTGATGTTGACAAAATGCATTGGGAGTGCTCGTATGCATTCACATGTGGCTAAGACTCTGCAATTTCCACAAACAACTCAGGCCGAACATACTGTCGCTCCTCCACAACATACAAATATGTACTTGACACCAATTAACTAGGCCCCAACCGATAATGGATTTTTTTAGACTGATTCCGATATCTGACGGGGAAAAAAACCTCCCAACACCGATTAATTAAATAAATATGGAATGGGTAAACTTACTTTGGTCCCTTATGGCATACAACAAGAAAGATATGACTTACAGGCACTGCAGTTGTACAGTACTACGGTCTTTAGTATTCGATCACAACAGAGAGGAATATTCAAGTACAAAAATATGCATAACAAGTATGAGCTGATTAATTTATCTTTGCATTTAGCGCACAAATATTTGCCGTATATAAGCAGCACACTAATTTATGGAAGATACCCTTTAACGTTAAATTACATTTCTCACACTCCATTTTTTTGCTTGGTGTGATGGCTTCAAAATAAAAACCGATGCCTTTCTCAGATGTCAAAACATGTCATCTTTTATAGCGTTAAATTAACTATGTACAGAGATTGTTGAACTGAAATAGTTAAAGATTTCAACATAGTGGGGGAACAAGAAGGTGTCTGTTTTGTTCGAGATGATTAACTGACACTCCAGTTGAGGCCATTACTTGGGTAAATGTGTTTTGCAGACTCCAGTTGCTGTGATGCTGCCCTTGTTGCCTAGCATGCAGCCATGAGCTCGGTCCTGTGGAGCCAGGAGAAGCCCAGCGGGGGCTTCAGGGATGACTGGCACTTCTACATGGTGGTGAAGGAGTGCACGGTGGAGAAGCCACCCCAGAAAACCCTGTGGATCCCACGCGGCAGCCTGGGCCAGGCGTGCCAGGAGCGCAACAGCCTGGGCCGCACGCTCCCGCCGTGCAAGGGCAAAAAGAGCCTGCGCATTCTAGACCAGACCAATGTGGTGCTGAGCCTGGATGAGCGCGACATCCTGGAGATTGACGAGAAGCTGGCTGAACTGCTCTTTCCCATCACTAACTGCGAGGAACGTCACGCCCTGCTGTGCAACAAGTCCCGGCTGGAGCGTGTACGCGACATCGACTGTGGCTCCAAGGTGCGCGTCCAGCTGCGCTCTGGCGATGAGCCGCTGCCCGGCGTGGTGCGCTTCAAGGGCTCGCTGCTGCCTGACAGAGCCCTCTCCGGAATCCTGTTTGGAGTGGAGCTCTTGGTAAGAACCATTTCATCTGTTTTCCTCTGGTTCTATTTACCCACACTGTGTCTGATAAGCCATTGTTGACATTGCCTACAACTTTAACCTTGCCATGTCTCAACGATACCAAATTTCGGTTTTATGTGTGTGGTACTGAATGTTGTTCTTTAACATTTAATTAATTTTATTCCAATAATAAAATATCAAAAATGTTCAGTTTGTCCTTTACTGTCCCAATATATTCATTATGATAAATGACAAAACAACATGAATTTAAAACAAATGACCAAAAGAGGAGTAAAAAAAATCATGGCATAATAAGAAATAAAGAAGAAATAAAGTATAAATAATGCAATGCATTAACTATGAGAAAATGCAAAGAAAAGTTCTTTGCAATGAACTGTACAAGGAACTAAATGAAACTGTAGTACAGAGAACAAATATTCATTGTATTAGTGTTTGTTTGTCTTTGTTGTCTGTGCATTGATTTTCAAGAACACGATGAGTTCAAACCCAACTTGGACCGAACCATCACGAAAAATGTTGCAAGAGGACGTGAACTGGAGATTTTTTTTTTGCCCTTGTAAAAAGAGGCTATGCTCTGCAATTGGCTGGTAACCAGTTCAGGGTGTACTCTGCCTCCTGCCCAAAAACGGCTGGGATAGGCTCCAGCATGCCCGCGACCCTTGTGAGGACAAGCGCATTAGAAAATGGAAGGGTGGATGTAAAAAGAAGCTTTCATTTGAGTATAAATGGTGGCACGGTCGGCGACTGGTTAGCACATCTGCCTCTCAGTGCAGAGATGCAGGATTCGATTCCGGCTCCGGCCTTCCTAGGAGTGAGTGAGTGCAGATGATTGTTTGTCTATGTGTGCCCTGCGATTGGCTGGCAACTAGTTCAGGGTGTACCCCGCCGACTACCTGAAAACAGCTGAGATAGGCTCTAGCACGCCCGCGACCCTCGTGAGGCTAAGTGGATCAGAAAATGGATCGGTAGGTGTTTCTACATTAACTGGATGACCCGAAAATTGAGGCGGGGTGTGCATCAGACACTGAGGCCACAATTTTGGACTAATGCAGCGATTTGTAGCAGATCTCAAAATGATGCAGTGCACCACCGTAAAGTACAGCCACAATAAGAAGGAAGCTTTTGAGCCAGTACATCTCTGATAGCATCAAACAAAAATGCCCTATCTTTAGAAAGACAGCATTTTTAATCCAGGCCTTGTATTGGCTCTAATTTGATGGTGTGCCTTGTACTGAAATAAAACTACAAATAAAATGAGAAGTGATGTTAGCGAGAATTTGCTAAAAACAGTGCCGTTTGTTATCCCACATTCAAGAAACCACAATAAATAAGTACATTGTAGCACTGCATGACCCAGAGCTGTTTTGACTGACAGCAATGAGAATATTTCCACGACACCAATGCAACTCGCTCAAACATAACCGCTTGCACTGTGGCACATGTCCGCAGAGGCGTCAAACACACGCGCACACAAAGGTTTTCTTATTTCAGCACAATGTTTTTATTCTGCGGCGCTCAGCTGAGTGGGCCGATGGCAGCGCTCGAGCACTCAGGCTGCTGCTCAGTATAGATAAACACCTCGGTTCAGGTTCTTGGGTTCACACTTTTTGCCCCTTGCCGAATGCTGAGTGACGAGAGTTTGACAAAAGAAATAAAGCATACATTTTCAAACATTCTTAACATGTAATGTTACAAGTGCACCTCACTAGAATTCCTTTTGTCCAACATGGAGTAATGATTTTTTTGCACTTTTTTTAACACTTTTTTTTCCCCCTTGAATAATTGTGAAAAATTAAAATCTGCACAAAAAGTCTTATTTTGATTAAACAAGAAGCTAGTCTGCTTTCATGCAGGACTACAGCAGTCTGTTAATGTTTATTGTTGAGAGTTTAAATTCAGAGATTTGGACACTTTTCGTTAAACAGTGTCTCCAAACATTTAATTGAGTATCAAAACATTAAATATTCAATTAGTTCATCAATTAATTGTTGCACCTAGACCTAACTCTTTGATAACAGACAGAAATTCAGAATGGTTTACTCACATTTTCAGAAATGAGCAGCTCACAAATGATTGATTTGACTGTTTAATTTTGCACTTGACGGATAAGCAGGCACTCAAAAGAACCAACCATTGCCATCCAAGCAATTTAAAATAAATTTGACAAAATATGTCCCCTATAATTTTACTTAAAGCATTGTCGGTACAGTTAAAAGTTTTATCTTGGCTACAGTTCCCATCTTCAGTCAGACCTAATTTTTACTTTTCTTCCTCCTTCAGGAGGAGGGTCGAGGCCAGGGCTTCACAGAGGGTTCCTTCCAGGGCCGCCAGCTGTTCCGCTGTGAGGAGGAATGCGGTGTGTTCGTGGCCCTGGACAAGCTGGAGCTCTGGGAGGACGATGACGACGATGACATGGGCGACCTGGAGTCAGATCATGTCACACTAGTTGAGGAGGACCAGGACTACCCACCGCTGGAGATCAACTCCAGAGTCCTAGTCCAGACCCGGGAGGGACCTGAAAGAGGCACCATCATTTTTTGTGACTTACTGCCTGGTAACGAGAGGCTGGGCTACTATGTAGGGGTTGACATGGTAAGTACCTGGGCCTTAATTTAGCTGTTTGTCATTGACCCCATTTTCAACATTTCCCCCAAACAATGGCCTCTGCTTCACTTCCTTCAACAAAACAAAACATAACAAAGTAGCGAACATTTCCATTACCAAAACATGAAGTCTCACGTGGCTGCCATTTTGTCCTGTACTGCCACTTGCTGCTCAATTCTTAATCCACAAAGGCAATATGTATCAGAATACCGTGTTTGGAGTAGTGGGGAAACAAGGAACATATTGCAAAAAAAATGTTGGACATGACTTTCGCTTTAAGCAGTGGATTTAGCCAGTGGTTCAGTTACAAGACGTAGACAGTGATCACAGTACACTTAATAGAGTGCTTTTTTTACCCCAATTAAAATGCACAGTACAACTTTTTTTTGTTTGTTTTAGGGGAATGGGTGGAACAGATTAATGACATTTCCATTCATTTCAATGTGAAAAGATGTTTTCAGTTAATAGTCTTGAGTTACCAGCATGTTCACGGAAGAAATTTAAATTGTGTCTCAATTCAGCACTGAATATTTATTTTGGTGTGTGTTTGTTACCTTTATTTTTATTTTTTTTACACTAATCATTGTGACACCTCATATCCAATTATTGGTTTATTACGCCAAATACCACAGCATATGTGGCACATGTAAAGATGATGTTTTGACAATTTCTGTTTAATACGCCAGCAACAAAATTACTAATTTTTAAAGACCACATTGTTTATGGTGACAAGGTCTACAGTCGGATTAGCACAGCATTGGACAAACTACGGCCTGCATCTCACATACGGCCCACTTCATTCTTTCATCCAGCCCACCATTGTCCAGACCCCTATATTTGTTTCATTCATTTTGTCCACTTCGACTCTCTAATAAGGATTCAAATGTATTTGTCATATTAATGTTACAGTTCCTTTATCTAAATAAATGATCTCTTATGGATTTATTGTTAATAACAATATTAGATTGAGCAAAAAATTAATATTCTAATTTGTATAAATTATTGCATGAGAAAAGACATTACTTAATGCAACATTTTTTTTCTTTAGTTCACCTCTTCTTCAAATGACATGCCTCATCTGTCTATTAGAAAAACAATATACGGATGTCCCTTAAAGTTTGCACACCACGGGGGAAAAAAAAGAAATACATTTTTTCATTTCTTTTTAAATGTAAGATTTTCCAACAAGCAATTGTTAGATTATTTTATTGTGTCATGCCTTTTTCTGTATCACAGTTCATTTGCGTGTTTAGGGAATATGTTCTTGTTGCCAAGGATCAGCATAGCCGGTAGCTATGACTACGGTTGTCAGGTTGGGAGTGCTGTTGTGGTTGTAGGGGGATTGTAACGGCGGCATTTGACTGCTGATTGTTAGCAGTGGTGGCGAGCCCACGCCGCGCATCACATCCACTGCCCACACCAAGACGAGGAGGGAGTCACGCTCTGGCGGGGTGGGGTGGCGGGGGTCTCCGAGTGGTATGACCCGATCGCCTGACGAGGGGGAAAGCAGGCAGCTAATTGGGAGATCGCTGCTCTTGCCCAGCCTCGCCTTGCTTTCTCGCGAGCTTGCGTTGACGCCGCTGGAGCACTGCGCTGGATTGCAAACTGTGAGGTGGAAGAATAGCTCGGTTGTACTAGCAGGAGGGATTACAACTCTAAGGAGGATCTGTATCAGAGCGGGCTGCTTATGTGAGGATGATGAACAACTGGGTTATCACCATGCAAGCGTGTTAGATCTAGTGCTGGACTCGACCTGGAAGGGTTATTATACACTTCTTATGGCTCCAACTCTTACAGGACAATCCAATCGGCGAGTGGGACGGTATGTTTGACGGGAAGCTGCTGTGTAACTTTGCCAGTTTGGAGCACACTCAACTTGTCCCCATCTGTGACGTAATGCCAGGTGAGCTGCCGCCCCATGTGAGAAATGTCTTTTCTCATCTGGTTTTGTCTCTCTCGATGCTGCCAACAGAGAGTGTTTTGTCCTGATGCCTCGCTTTTCTCAGACAAAATAGTCAAGCTCTTTGTTCGCCACATTGCGTTTTGATGTCTTTATGTGCACCAGAAAGATGCCATCGCTGTTCTGCTTCTCTCGCTTTCAGTCAACAAATAAACCGGCTACAAAAACTTAGCCTTGTCACCATGTAAAGACTTATTTTTCCTAAACAGAATAAATTCTCTTCTCACTCTCTCAACAAAAGAACTTTGAGCTAGTTTGCAAAGAAAGACAAAACACCACCATTGTACTGTAAGTGGAGCTTAAACACTAGTCAAACAGCCTCCTGTAAATAGAAAGGGGCGATTTATTGTTGCCTCTTAGGAGTTCTTGCCTACACATCAAGTTTGAGATTAAATAACCAAGTAAATCTTTTAAGTCTGAATTTTGCCAAATTGTCATGTAACAGTGTTGTTAATTTAGATAATACCGCCCCCACAATGAGTTTTCCTGCCTATGTCTTGACAGCAGTGCTGAGTGAAGATCTGCCACAAAAGCACTGTAATGTTGAAACCAAAAGTGAAGCAGAGTGGCAGTGTTAGCGCAGATGACAGCAAGCTCACAGTAATACCAGCATTTTCAAATAAACAGCATATACTTGAATATCCAGGAAAGTTGTTTATATAGTTGTGGGGTGATCCAAAAAAAACAAGAACTGCACCCATGCTGTTACTGGAAATCTTTATCATTTGGGTCTTTTCAAAGTGTCTCTTTTAACACACCACAAACCTTCACTTTAATATGGTTCGTAGGCGAGGGAACCATTTCCTCAAAAACAACAGCTTGTAGGCAGAATTCACCTGTAGAGCTTGTGCATGTTAGCTCACTGTCCTAGGTGTCACCAATGTTGAATATTTGTTTTGGTCCACGCAGAATATTCCATGCAGGACCAAAGGCTGCAAAAGCACACATTTGCTTCCAGAGGCAACAGCAACGACAAGTCGTCCTCTGGCCAAAGCAAACCGAAGAGCAAAGGTATTCCAAAACGGACATTTTGATTTTTGTTGTTTTCATTTTAGCTGCTCTGTGGTTGTCAACAACAGTGTTGCAAAGATGCATTTTATTTCAGAAGGGTAATACATAGGTTATAATAATTTTCAGCAATATTCTTTTTTTCAGTAGAAATCAACTTTTTAAAACAGCTCTGTCAGAACAATGTATGCTTCACTCCTACATCGAAATGCAGCGGAACCTCTGAGAACAGAAAAATCTGAAGAAAAAAAAATCCCATTGGAAATAATGAAAATAGAAATAATCTGTTCCAAGGTCAAATCGTCACCATCAACCTGTCAGAAAATTTAAAAGTTGGGCTTGGTGATTTGATCTATTCAGACAATAAGGAAATACAATGTAAAAATAGATAAGAGAAATGTTATATAAAAACAGGACATAAAATCACAATACATAGGAAATGGAAGAATTATGTATTGTAGGCAGTCCTGAATAGGTGTGTTTTGAGACGGGACTCGAATGTGGAGAGAGGTGTACAGTTTTGGAGGTCCGGAGGTAGATTGTTCCAGAGCTTCCAGATACACGGAAATTAAAATTCTTGCTGAAACTGGAGACCAAAAATGAGGAACTAAAGACTGAAACACACATATCTTCACTTGGATCATACTCTGCTCTTTGTGCAATTTGACTAAATGCGAGCTCTATGGTTCTTTGAGTGATGCACACTCTTTCACATGCGGTACAGACAAGCACATTTGGAAAAGTTTTGCCGCACATCGTCTTGACCTCTCGGGAACATTTTCGACTTACCCGTGACAGTATTATATGTGTTGCAACACGGTGCATTCAGGGTGTATTCATAACGGAGGAACTTGTCAACACACATACAATCGTTTTTCTTTGAAATTAAGTTACATTTCGATTAATTGCCCCATCCTACTTTAGAGGTTCCACTGTTTGAGAAATCCCTGCTGCATCTACAATAATTTGCTCTCAACATTCTTTTTCTTTTGCATTTTCTTTGATGATGTATGATCATGAGGTCATTTCAACGATCCACTGTTGCAAACACAATGTCACGGTGCAGACATGCCCACACGTGTACACGAGTGCAACACACACAGAGACGTGCACACACTCGCGGGCACACACTTTTCTATTTATTATGCATCTGTGTTGTGGTGTACTTGTGTTATTTCCAGGATTAGCTCATCAGTGTGGCAGTAGGAGCAAGTCAGAGTTTTACTATACTTTAAATGGCAGCTCTGTTGACCCCCCAGTGCAGTCCAAATCCAAAAGCACATGGTACATTGACGAAGGTAACACGCGGCCACTCGTTGAACGTTCCCTGTCTTGCTGGCAAGCTCCTGTTTCCAAACAAGCATCTCTTTGGCTTTTTCCAGAAAGGTGTTTGTAATTTTCCATAATGAATAGTATTGTCTGTCCACAAAGAGTGTAAGGGCTACTAGTATTTTACTCAATTGCAAATAAGGACAGGCATCTATTATTTGTGAAGATTTATTTTTGGGGGAATGATAAACGATGTTAGTGGTATTATTGTTCAACATTAAAATAGACTATTATAGGGAGATCCTTTGGGTATACAATACACCCAAAAAATCATGGTTGTGTGTACATACCTTGGTTGTAAGGCAGCAGATTGGTTCACATTGGGTACAGTAAGGGAAAAAAATGCAAAAGAAAACTGCTTTTCTTTTGTGTGAAACAAAAAATAAACCAACTGCTAGCAGGGAGTTCTCCCTCAAATGAAATATTCTCAAAAATGAATTCCACGTTATAATTACATGTACGACAATATTGTTACATTTATAAGCATTTAATTTTTTTTATTTTTTTGGAAAGTGCGACACGAATTGTAAATGAAGACTAGTATAAGAGTAACTGTTTAGGTACTTGAAATTGTCATGCTATAAAAACACAGCTCTATTATAAGTTCGACTAATTGAATTTGAATTTCTGCCAAGAGCGTATTGCTATAATATCCGCGTGTAAGCAACAGAATCTGACAGATTACTCCACTTTTTTTTTCCTGATGTGATTTGGGATGTGTTCAGTGAGCCGTTTATTTTTATTTCTGTGCCCTTGTTTATCGAAATAAGAGATGATGCCACTATTTGAGAAAATACCAGAGAAACCGAGAACTTGATCGATATTCCCAATTGACACGAACGTCATTGTAACGTGGTGCTTTCATGGAACTTGTTCAATATTTACGGATTGTGAACTGCGCTCGCTTTATGTTGCGACATGAAATCATACTATTCCATTCACGTAGGCTGCAACATGCTCAGTCAGTCGCAGTAGCTTGCCACCAAGACTTCCCAGCCGTCCGTCCCCTTAATCACCATTGTTCGCGTCACATTCCACTTGCATGGTGAGATCGGTGTTGATGAAAAGGCTTTTATTAATGCTCAGTGCTGCAGATTAATCCATAACTGCTGAAATATTTATAAGATAAACTATTTAGTGGCCAAAGCATTTGTAAAAGTCTGATGTCAGAGCTGCACATTGTCTTGTTACTGTATTTGCATTGGTGTTGGGATTTTTCCCCCCCCCATATATTACCCATACTTTCCAAGAAGTTCAGTCCTTTATGTCATGATGTCATGTGTCGATTTGATGACGTGTTTTTCATTTCATAAATGCCTTGTCTCAGTGTGGCAACAAGTGTTCTTTTGCATCTGTTCTCACCGACATTATTATGTAGACCTCTAATCTGAATGTCAGCAGTGACTCACAAACAGGTGGTGACCTCCTTAAGTTGTTGACTTGAATTATGAATCACAGTTTAGTGACTTATCTAGCACGTTCTCATTAGCATATCTGAACCGCCGATGCAGAAGAGTGCTGCTTTTTTAATTCAATCTTCATTAGGGCGGTGTACATTTTCAGTTGGACTGTATGTACTGAACAGTTAAAGCCTCATTGTTCTATATACAGTGGAGGATGTTTTTGCTTAATGCTGCAAATGACACACTAAAGTGCCAAAAGACAGACTGAGGGTCAAATTACCCAACTTGCATGTTCTTGAAATTTGGGAGGAAGCCAGAATACCTGGTGAAATCTCACGTTAGCTTGGCGAGAACATGCAGCCCTCAGACGGGAAGGCAGTGAGCCGAAGAGTCGAACATATACCTGCCCGACATGGTCATCATAATGTCATGCAAACCAGCTGCCAGGGTGCATGACATTCTCCAGTCACCTCCCGATAGTGTTAAAGAACATCACAATGGCAACTCATCTCAGACATGGAATTTATCATCTTTGTTTTCCGTTTATTGTATCTTGTAGTTGTCAATTGTAAAATGAGGTTAAAATGTTGCGTCATTGCCTCCTTTTACATTGAATGTCTTCTGTCTGTCCTTCAGTTGGGGAGGACCCTGCAAAGTCTCTCACCGAAACTCCCCCCGACTTCAACCAGTCGCCCCCGCCCATTAGGGCGCCGCCGACCGCTTCGTTGGCGAGTGACAACAAGTTCCACTCGCTGCCCTTCAGTCTGAACCGCAAGAGCGGGCCCGTCGACAACATGAGCCAGGGCCCGCTTTCCCTGTCCGTCCAGTCGGTAATGGGGGAGCAGGCTGATGCCCCCTCGCCCACCGCCCCATCTTCGCCGCGGCCAGCAACGCCTACTAGGGGGCAGCCAGGTCTTGAGGTGGGCTCCCTGGTTGAGGTGAAAGAGAATCCCCCTCTATGTGGTGTCATCCGCTGGGTGGGTCTCCCTCCAGGCTTGTTGGAGCCACTGGCTGGGCTGGAGCTGGTGAGAACACATAGCAACACCATTGGGATAGACCATCGGTGGGCATAGTACAGCATGAGTGAGAATATCAATCAACAACAGTTATGGGGAAAAAAAAGCTGCATACAGTATTATTGACACACACAGACACACACATACATACAAAATTAAGTGCATAATTTATGTACACGTTTTGACTAGATATTTTTTTTAACTTCATCTATGTGTTTTGAAAATCATGTCTTCCATGAGCACACACAAGTTATCCCAAGTACTCATTGCGTGGCTGTTCTTTTTTCCAAAACATATTTCAGGAAGAGGAGTGCCCAGGTTGCACCGACGGCACCTTCAAAGGTACACGCTACTTCAGCTGTCCGCCTAAAAAGGCCCTCTTCGTGAAGCTCAAGTGCTGTCGGCCCGACTCCCGCTTCCCATCGCTGCATCACTCTTCCAACCCCATTGAGCGCTGTAACTCTATTGGTGAGTCATCCATTTAGCCATCCATCCATCAATTTTCTGATCCGCTTTATCCTCACAAGGGTCGCGGGGGGTGCTGGAGCCTCTCCCAGCTGTCCTCGGGCAGCAGGCAGGGGACACCCAGAATTGGTTGCCAGCCAATCGCAGGGCACAAATAGACGAACAACCATCCGCTCTCACTCACACCTAGGGACAATTTAGTGTTCAATCAGCCTGCCATGCATGTTTATGGAATGTGGGAGGAAACCGGAGTACCCGGAGAAAACCCACATAGGCACTGGGAGAACATGCAAACTCCACACAGGAAGGTCGGAGCCAGGATCCAACTCACGACCTCTGCACTGTGAGGTTGACGCGCTAACCACTGGACCACCGGGCCACCTCATCCATTTATCTTCAGTGCTAATCTGAGCCTTTTCCATCTGATTTAGGCACAATAGGGTGACACGGCCGACAGGGTAATTTCTCGTCTTTGGAGGTAGTATCCGAAGCCCCTTTCACACTGCCTGTATAAGCCTTTTTCCCCAGTCGTCTTGTGTGAAAGAGGCTATAGAGAGAGACAGGCAACCCATTCATTCATGCTCACATTGACAGCCATGGACGATTTAAGCCACTTTTTCTCCACACAGTGAGTACATTTTGATTTGGATCAGGTAAATCCTGATTAAGCAGCACAATGGTGATTCCGTTGCCAGCTATGTAAATTACATGACATCACTTCATACCACCTAAACGGCACGTGATGTGGCCCATTCTTTTTTGTGTCCTTGTTCAATTAGTTCTATTGTAACTCTGGAAAAGAGAGAAACCTCCCTGTCCAGTAAACGGACAATCAGGGCGTCTACAGTAATCATGCTTAGCACAGCACTAAAATGAGATTTGGTTTTGGGTTGGATTGGATATTATGAAGAGCAATACTGGAATGAATCACCCCTTTAGGTGGACACGAGGCTTAAGGTCTTCCATGAACCTAATATACATAAAAAGGAGTTTCTTCGTTCACTCTGGTCTCCACGTGACACTGGCATAGATATGAGAGTAAAAAAGATGTGAGAGCACCAAGTAAGCCATCTTGTAACTGTGTCCCTTCACACAGCGTTCGGGGGCTACTTAAGCGAAATCGTACACGAGAACACGCCGCCCCGCAGTGAGACGGATGGCCTCGATGTCATGGTAGGCAAGAAGAAAGGCATCCAGGGTCACTACAACTCGTGCTACTTGGATTCGACCCTCTTCTGGTCAGCACCCCTTTTTTTGTATTTCACACTAACCCTTTATTTATTCTTTGGATTTCTGTCATATTTATTGGCGATGGAGCACATGCTTGTTCAACGGCAGTGCCCTGAGGCAGAGCTTGATTAGTAAATTGTTTTGACTTTGGCTGTTATACCGCCAAAGGGTTTCCACACCAAACCACACAGAACCTTATGCTTTAAGATTTAATTGGTACTGTACAGAAATAATAAAAGCTTACGTTAGATTCTGAGGGGATTGCATGTCTAATGTGACATTGTATGTATCACATCAGGCTTTACTGAGTATTAGTTGATTTATTGATCATTTTGTACCGTCAAAACAGCAATACTGAACTTAGCTCCGTTGTGCAGTCTCTTTTCCTTCAGCTCTGTACTGGACACAGTTCTGCTGAGGCCGCGCTCAAAGACCGATGTGGAGTATTACAGAGAGACCCAAGAACTGTTACGCACTGAGATAGTCAACCCGCTGCGCATGTGAGTGTGATGAGCAAAGGTTTCATTTTGCCTATTGTCATCCAGACAATCAAATGATTCCGGTTCTCACTCAGACATGGGTATGTGTGCGCCACCAAAGTGATGAAACTCAGGAGGATCCTGGAGAAAGTAGAAGCTGCGTCTGGGTTCACCTCTGAAGAAAAAGGTCAGGTCTTAACATCTGTGCATACGTTTACTCTTCGGATTCTCCTCTTCCTTATTGAGTCACATCTTGTACTGCAGATCCAGAGGAGTTCCTCAATATACTGTTCCATCACATACTGCGGGTGGACCCTTTGCTCAAACTAAGGTAAGTGTTGCTGAGCTTGGGCTCCACCTAGTGGCATGAACGTTGTTTCTATATCTCAGTAGACACTGATGAAATGCAAGCTCATAGTAGAAGAAGGTGGCAACTGAGAGACATAGTCGCTTAATCTTATCATATTAATTGTACAGGTCAGCGGGACAGAAGGTGCAGGACTGTTACTTTTACCAGATCTTTATGGACAAAAAAGACAAGGTTGATGTTCCCACCATTCAGCAGCTCCTGGAGTGGTCTTTCATCAACAGCGACCTCAAGTTTGCAGAGGTGAGTCTTCCAAAAATTTTGGCTAAGTTGAATCAATGTTACGTAACCTTGTTCGACTTGTGCAACTATGGTTGAGTGGGAAGAATACTCGGGGAAAAGCGCGCCGCAACAGATTCTGATCATTACATCACTTACCACCAACAGCCGGAAGTAACCTCAGTGCACATAGTGTGATGCATGCGCACAAATGTCCTTTTGTTACCACCATGATTGCTATTAGTAAATTGTTGTTCCAACTTAAATGTGACCACAATTACGATCAAGCTTTATATATTGTATAATAATATTGACTGTGTATTGTAAATTATTATTGCTTAGCTTCCTTTCAACGTAGCTAAGTTCCCATTCTCATCTAACTGTCGCGCTATGAAATCGTTTGGTTGATTTAACACCCATTAAAATTAAATGTATGATGATTATTACACAAGTGAGTGTGTGACACAATTTACATTGAGTAAGTGTTTTTAAGTAATTATTGTGCGGAATCCAAAACTGATCTCAGTTTTTCTCTAGCATGTCAAGTTTTTGAGCTATAGGATGCCCGTTTTCTTAAAATAAATTTTAAAAAATGCATATATGTTTCTTGTATTTGTGAAGAGCAAATATGGTTAAATATTATGCTTCACAGCAAAATATGTATTTTCTCTCCTGTATTGGAGAATATAAAGTTGATTTCAGTTAAACAAACGAAAGAAAAAAAAAGGTATTGATGTGGTCAGACACACCCAGAATCTTATCTCCAGCTACCCCCACATAAATTGAGACCGCTGATCTGAATTGCATTCAAGTGTAATCGCGAGCGCGAATGATTGTTGGGGTGTACTCCACCTACTGTTCCAAAGACAGCTGGGATAATCTCCAGCACACCCATGACCCGAGTGAGGATCAGCGGTTCGGATAATGGATGGCAGGATGGCTGTTAATTTGTATGTGTACAAATATCAAAACACTGCATCTTAGCATTAATACTGACTGACGAAGGCGTGAGAAGTCTCGCTCTACTTGAGATATCAACATGGGATATCGTGGTTGTCTCTGACCATTTATTTCTGGTGCCTATGTCCCTTGTGCAACGATCAGTCAGGATGGCAATGGTGGCGGAGGAGCAAGTGGAAGCATTTTCCCACTGATAGAGTCGTCTGTGTCCGAGTCGTGTTTTCTCATCAGTGGATCTCACTACTATGTGGTCTTAAATGCCGCAGCCCTACACGACACATCCTAGATGTAAAGCAGCCTCCCTTGCTGATCAGATATCTGCGTCAAACAAGAAACGCAGCAAACGAGACAGATTGGTCATGCGTGTTGTAACCGTAAACACCCCTCCGTTCTGGCTGGTGTTGCTTTTGTGCAGGATGATAATAAGCTCTTGCTCTCCTCTGTTTTTGTTGGCCCTCAGGCTCCCTCCTGCCTTATCATCCAGATGCCCCGCTTTGGCAAGGACTTCAAAATGTTTAACAAGATTTTCCCTTCATTGGAATTAGACATCACAGATCTTCTGGAAGACAGTGAGTTCGAGCCGAGTGGTTTTGTGTGCGTGTGCGTCTTCTTCACGATCAATTCCTGTCCTGCCTTCTTTCTGTTTACTTTGTAATGAAACTCCAAAGTTGTCACCACGACCCAAATGAAACAGTCTACACACACACATCCACATGCGCACGCCAAAGCCACTTTTTTTTTTTTGTTGATTAACCATCCAGCTCCCAGAGAATGTCGCATCTGCGGAGGCCTGGCCCTCTTTGAGTGCAGAGACTGCTACGATGACGGCGACATCACGGCGGGCAAGATTAAGCAGTTCTGCGAAAAGTGCAATACGCAGGTAAACAACATGCATCGTAATACTCACATGGCTCCTTGCTTCTTCTTGGGCTCGATTTACAGTGCATGATTGCAGTGATGCAGTTCCCATTTTTATTTGCTCTCAAGTGACACAAGTGAGATATGTGTCAACGCTTGGAATCTGATATCTTCAGATTGGAATCAAAATGTGGATAAAAATCTGATCTCGAACCATTGTGAGTACACTGTAAACATGTAGATCGGGTATACTGCATATATGCTAGCCTGATGTTATCAGGATATTACCTGTCGGTGACGTGTACATGCCCAAGAAACACAAACAACAAAAAAAAAAAAAACAAATGCTGTAAATCTAAATGACATCAAACTCAGACAATCAAGTATAGTCTCCATATAATACATTAGAGGTGTGTTCATCATTAAATAAGCAAAAATAATGAGATGGTGGCTAGTGGAGTAATGTGGACATTACTCTTCACTCTTAAATCAATTGCGAGTGTGTCAGCTCAGGCCAATGAAACTCTGTGACCTTTCATACTTCTATTATTAATATCGTGTTAGTCACTTCTGTTATTGTTGCTGCAAAGTGTTGCTTGTGGAGTTACTGTTGTGCAATTTGTTTTGCTGCGTATGTACACTGTAGTGGACTTGAATTAAATCGGTCCAACCATGCCTGTTAAAATGGATTGGCCATGTGATGGCGCCAAATACAAAGAAATAAGGGTGGTGTAGATGTCGCGGCTGCATTTGATTTGATATTCCACTTTACTAACAAAAGTAGCTTTCTTGTGGTCTTAATCTGTATTTATATGCAGATCCTTCAAAGTCTCATATTTGACTTTGGGTTAATAAAATGAATGTCCTAAATTACCTTTAAGAATTATCCATCCATCCATTTTGTATGGCGCCTCCTTATTAGGTTTAGCGGGTGTGCTGGAGCCTATACAATATATTATTTAAATATATGATATATGAACAAACAAACAAACAAACATGTTAACAAAAATATATTAAATCAATCTTAAAATTGGAAAATATTGCGATTTACATTGAGCCAATAAAACCCACTCCTCCTTTTTTTTTTTTTTTGTGAATGAGAGGTCTTGAATTTGATCCAACAGGTCTTACATTTGGCTTTCTTAATCTTGCAGCGACACCATTTGTGTAAATGAGTTTCTGTTGGCTTCAGTGGTGGTCGCGCACTCTTACGCCATTCAGGTTCACCTTCACCCGAGGAGAAAAAGTCACCGGCACGGCAAGCTGTGCGTCCCCAAGGAGCTGCAAGAAGGCGGCGGACGCCAGGCCACGTTCCCACGCCAGACGATGGAGCTGTTTGCCGTGCTGTGCATTGAGACCAGTCACTATGTGGCCTTTGTCAAATACGGCAGCGCCGCCTCCACCTGGCTCTTTTTCGACAGCATGGCCGACCGAGACGGTAAGCTGCGGTTCTGACGCTTATCAACCTTTTATGATACGCTGGAGTGGAATTTTACTGTTGTATATGTTCGTTGCTCCATGTACAGCACTTTGTATGCAGCGATGGCTGTCTGAAAGTGCTCTATAAATACAGTTGAGTTGAATATTTATTTTTACTGTTGCTAGAATAGTCAATAGTGTGACAGCAATTGATATAATAGCAATGTGACCGTAAAACCTGAGAAACTAATTACTAAAACAAATAAACTGTAAATAACTTATTATTGTTATTGCCATGATTGTATTCATATTTTAATGATGTTAGTATTGATAAACAGGTGACTCATTGGAAAAACAATTGAGATTAATAATGTTTTTAATATTATATACAATACATAATAAATTATTTTTGAAAATGCAGCATTGCATCTGAGAAAAGTACTCTGAACACATTCTGTAGAGCACAATTATGTTGCTCACCAAATAGAAAAACAGTACAGTGCTATTCATAGTTAATCTATCTTATTGTTTCCTAATAGCACATTTTACTGTTGTCATTTTAAATGTATTGGGAAAAAAATTTGGGTTATTAAACATTTTGTTCAAAAATTCCTAGGTAACTGTAGTATTAGGCCAGTGTTATATGTAGTAAACTAATTTGTTTCTAATTAAAATGACTTAAGATAAAACTAAAGAAAATATATGCAATCAGAATAAAATAATAGAATTATGAAATGTACATAATCAACCATTTTTATTATAAATGAAAAAAAATTAGATGTCATATCACTGTAGGAGGAGAATGAAAAAAGAGAGTCCAATCTTTTTTTTTTTTTAAATCTATATTTTTATTTATTTGTTTATTTGCAAGCAATCAAAAGTGGCTTTTCGCTCCATGTCTCCACCGGTTCAAAGAGCAGTGTCTGCATTTTGTTGCTCACCCAACTTTTGAGTCACACCATCACAACAGTGCCAAGGAAATTAGGTGAAGATTTACAAACACATTCAACAATGTTCTTCATTCTGATCCCGCTTATGCTCCGGCAGGAGGCCAGAACGGCTTCAACATTCCACAGGTGTCGCCGTGCCCCGAGGTGGAGGCCTACCTGAAGATGACGCCCGAGGAGCTGCACGCGCTCGACCCCAAGAGCATTCAAGGCCAGGCCCGACGGCTGCTGTGCGACGCCTACATGTGCATGTACCAGAGCCCTACCATGAGCTTGTACAAGTAGCCCTCACCTTGCCACATGAAACACCCCCCATCCTCTCCGCCGTCATCCTCCTCCAGCCCTGCGGCCACTACGCCACGCCCCTCCCTCCCTCAGGGCTGCAGACTTCCCAGAAAGACCCACAATGAAAAAATAAACTAAACAGAAGAAAGGCTTGCCGAGTTTGGAGTTAACCCTCGCCACTCTTGTCAAGATGTGTGTGTGTGTGTGTGTGTGTGTAGGGGGGAAGGGGGAGTGCTTTATTTGCACTGTGCTTTCGTTCAAGTGTTCTGTTTTTCATGTCATCCTACATAGATTCTCCTTATCGCTCAGCCGAGCCTTTGCAAGGCTCAAGAAGGATT
>CAAKHF010011430.1:2552-16608 GCA_901007745.1 Hippocampus kuda
TTGCAAAGAATGTCAACTCTGACAGGTGTCAGCCTAGTCAACTGTGCTCCACAACCAAAATTGGAACGATAAATAGCCGTGTGTGTGTGTGTGTGCGTGCGTGCGTGCGTGCGTGCGTGCGCGCTTATAAACTCATTAAAATAAATTAAAATCCAGACATTGAGTTGGCAATGCGATAGTGCCATCTCCTGGATAATTACCGTCCTGTCATGACGCCAAACAAGTCAGGCATACAGAGCCATTGTAATGGGGATTTTGGTTTTGAAGAATTGCTGCTCTATAGAGCTGCTTTGGAACTGATTACTGTTGATTATTTGACAGAGAGTAAAATGTATGTCGACTTAAACATAACGTGTGGTACGTAGTAATAATTAGAGGCAAATAGGTGGTAGGATTGTTTTTTTGTCAGCAAGTAATTAGGAGCTTTAGGTGATTTTTTTAAGCTCTTGTAAAGTGTCTTTGAGTGTGATCATTTTATTTGAAAGCGATTTCAAATAAAATGTATTATTATTATTATTATTTGGGTTAGGTTTTTGTTTGTGCTGCCTCTTAATTATGCTACATAAAGAGTATTAAAATCCATATTGTTCAATTTTTCTTTTCTGACATCGCAATCTAAGACAAGGAATCCCAACCAGGGTGCCAAGGCACACTAGTGCACTCAAATGTATTATTTGGAGTTTTACAAGAAAAAAAATACTATTTCACTGAATCGGCCTAATATACATATATATTTATTGACCACAAAATACGTATGCTGCTCTAATAATTCCAGTCAAATATAATGGCAGGCAGAACAATTCAATGTTCTTCCACGGTTGTCTTGGTTGAATAAAGGGTAGGAAACTCTTGAGTCTATGAACAATATTGACCGGGTTTGGGTAAAGGTGATCGGTTATATCATTTCACATTAACAGTGGTGTTAAAGGTTGTCCTGATGTGGATGTCTAGCCACTGAAACAGAGTAGTGACCAAAATAAGAGGGAACAGTCAGTGTAAATTGTTTCCTTCAAAATATTCCCAAACTACTAAACACACTGTGATCATGTTAAAAATCAAACGCTACATTTTTTTTTAGATATTAGAAAACTTGCACATGTCTTAAGTAGGCTACGGTATAATATAGGCAACAACATGCAGACTGCATAAGAGTTCATATGCAGTGAAATTAACAGCACACGCATGCACTATGTATTTTATATAGATATCTTTTTTTTTTAATACTGTTGTTGTCAACGAATGCGCTCAACATAAAGTTATGACAGAGCAGGAGGGAACTATGCGTCACAGTGACGTATTTTTCAGTGGACAGAAGTAAATAACTTTTGTTACGCTGTTTTATTGTAACATTAAGATAGATACATTAATTGACGAGGTAGAAGTGAATGATCCGATGCCTTATTTTTAAAAATAACAATCAGCTCTAAAAGTATAATGCCTTTCACACGAGATAACGTTCAGAAGTGGCTTTGCTAGCTTGCTAACAAGCTAGACCCCGCTGTCTCATAGAAGACTCGTCAGTGCTGGTCCCTCTTCACAGAGACACCGGCGAACATTTGGAAGGATGGCAAGTGTACACGAAAGTTTGTATTTCAACCCGATGATGACCAACGGAGTGGTCCATGCTAATGTTTTCGGGATTAAAGACTCGGTCACTCCGTATAAAATCTCCCTACTGGCTTTACTGTACGAGATGACATCGTTTAAGATCACTCTGCCGGAAAGAAGACGCCTGAACAAACTCATCTTACCGCTACAGCAGGTAGTTTTAAATCATGTGGACACATTGCAGTCTGCACCAGTGGGAGTGACTGAGTGTGCTTGTTTCATGCTGCGTTTCAGAGTTCTGACCTGTCTCTTGGCCAGTTCCTCAAGACTGTGGGAGAGTGTTGTCCTGAGACTGCGTATTCTGTCAAAATAAGGTTTGCTCAAAACGGAAAACCCGTCCCTAAACGTATACAATCTTTAATACGTTACTAATATTGGACATTTTAACGTGTAGTAAATAAAACTTATTTAACCTTTATTTATTTAGGTAAGGCAATTAAGAACAGATCGTTTTATCCTCTGCCGACAGCAGAGTCAAACAAGTCAAAATAAAAGCAAATTCAAACATTCAACAATCTGTGCAATGTGATGTACACAAACCGCAAACAAAACAAAAATGTACATAATGTAACCATAATAGTGGTGGCCTTTCAGGCAGTTCAGGATGTACCCCGCCTCTCACCCAAAGTGATCTGGGAGAGGCTCCAGCATTCCCGTGACCCAAGTGAGGATAAGCGGTACAGAGAACAGGTGGATGGATATTAATAATCATACAGTCACAAACAACCAGACAAAGTATTTTTCTCTAATCAAAATACATCAAAGCTCACTTGCCCCAACCTTTAACTCTCAGATGAGAGCAATGAGAGAGTCTCCTTTGACAAGATGAGGGGTGTCGCGATGACAACATGCTGGATGTCACTCCCGAAAAGCTTGAACGTAAACAAGCAACTACAATCATCCAGCAGCCGATAGTTCGTCCGTTGGCGAGGAACACATACCTAAATATTGGATAAAGTTTTCTTGTACTTGATACAGTATTGTATATTTCATCATACTAAGGTTTGAACGAAAGAAAAAATGTCCCAAAACCTTAACACCTTTGAATATGGTTCTAATATTTTGTCCCTCTCATGTGGCTGAATACATCAGTTGGATATTAGAAACATCTAAGTCCAATACATTACTATAAATACATTCATAATATTATTTATATATATATATAGAGAGAGAGAGAGAGAGAGAGAGAGAGAGAGAGATATATATAGAGATATATATATATATATATATATATATATATATAGATATATAGATAGATATATATACAGATATATATATAGATAGATATTTTTCTATAACTCTTGACAGTGTCAATTATAAATGAGCGGTGTTTACTTTGCACACGCAGAATTTGCGATAATGCTTTGGTATCTGTGGTTTCGGATCATATTGTATCTAATTATATAGCTTTATATATATCACGGCCATGGCACAGCTATATACACTGCCCTCCATATTTATTGGCACCCTCGGTTAAGATGCGTCCTTTAGCTTCTAATATATATTTTTTCTAAACAATATAGGACATTTTTAAAGAAGAAAATCCAACCTTTAATTCAAGTGCATGTATTCAGTGAAAAACAATCCCACATTATTTATACATATATATTTCCATCAAATAAAGTGTGCCACAATTATTTTTACCCCTGATTTTAATACTTTGTACCACCCCGTTGGCCAACAAAACAGCACCTAATCTTCTATAGTGCCTCACAAGACGGGAGAATACAGAAAGAGGAATCGTCAACCATTCCTCTGTTTACAATCTCTCTAAATCTTTCATCGACCTGGGTCCTCTGCTCTGCACTCTCCTCTTTAGCTTACTCCACAGATTTTCAATGGGGTTGAAGTGTGGAGACTGAGATTGCCATGAAGGAGCTTGATTCTGTGTCTGGCAAAACCTTTCTACAATTTCCAGTGTCAGAGTAATTTGTGCAATAAAAAAGAATTTCTTTAAAGGCTTTTCATACATCTTAAGTAGGGGTGCCAATAATTACGGAAGGCACTGACCAGTGCATACAGGTTTTGCATATCATGTATACACCTTTACGTCATTTTTTTTTTGTTTTGTTTTGTTTTTTGTCGTTGGACTTTTATTGTTGTTGAAGCAGCAGAATCAATCTCTTAAATTATCTGTCCATCTATCCATTTTCTGCAGTGTTTATCCTAAGGTGATGGACCTGCTAGAGCCTATCCCAGCCGTGCAATTAATGGACTCACATGTCAGCACATGGATAAGGCACGATTGAACTTTTAGTCATTCCATCTGGGACTGGGAAAAAAAGTAAAGTCGACCAAAACAAATATGCATGCCTTGAAACAGTTTTTAATGTTTAAAAGAAAACTTTTTTTTTTTTTGCGGCACCCTGTATCAATGTTTGGTCGTGTTCATGTTTCCACATATTTGTAGCTGCAGAAGCTGTCTTCCACCATCATTTGTTCATGGAGATGAATATGCCAAGCGTTTGTGGTTGTTTTAGACGGAAAAGAGAGAAAATATAGTTTTATGTATCGCTGAAAAGCTGAGTTGATGAACCTTGGAGACTTGAACACGGCAACAAACAGGCGGCTGCAAGATGGACAACTGCTGGAAGTCCCAACAAGACAGCTTTAAATTCATCTTTTAAGTGAATTAACACTGAACAAACGTAATCTTCATCACAGCACACTCCATCACGACTTTACGGGCACCAAGTTTCTTATCATTGAATTGGTCCGGCCACTCTGTGCTTGTTAAAGCTAACTTAGCTTAGCGTGGTTTCCTGTCTGTCTCACCGATAAGCACTGAGCAGGGATGAGTGTCAAGTGAGGTGATTGATGTGGGAAACGTGAATGGAAAAACAAATATGCAGGCGAGTGTGACAGTCAGTGACAGACAATTGCATGCCACATCTAGATAAGCAAAAATTGACACTTACATTCACCGATTGACCATTTTTTGGTCCTCAGCTCTGCTAACTAACTCAAAGAAAACTACAGGAGAGCCTGAAATTCAAACTCATGGTCTGTTGATTGCTAGGCAGACATGTTCACGACTTGGCCTATATCTGAAAATGGCAACCTTTCTTGTCATCAGAATAAACTAGCAGTGTACATTCAATGTATTTCTCATTTTGTTGCTGTATTGTTTTTTTCCCCCCATTCAAAGCCTTCATGAAATGGTTGATGGTGAGCTAAAGGACATGGAGCATTTCTTTTCGACTCCTATCACGCCATTCACGGCTTTTGACTCGGAGGCGTATAAAACCAGTGTTGTGGGTAGGTAGCAGTACAAAGCCCCCTGAAAAGAATGTTACAATGGAACTAATCAAGCATTCATCTTTACCTGCCCTGTGTTTTAGGTCTTTTCATGAGACACATGCTCCTAGCCTATAACAAGCTTTCCTTTAGTCAAGTGTACAAGTTGTACAAGTCCCTGCAGCATTACTACCACAGCAATTACTCCAAACCCACAGAGGGCCAAGTGGGTTTGATGTCTCTGGCTGTGGATGACTTTGATATGGATCTCACCAGCACTGAGGATGCAGTTGGGGACCGACTAGACAGGGAGGAGGGGGACAACTCTCCAGACGAGTCGGAAATTCGGTACGTCTTTGAATTGTTTTATTCAGAGTATCAATTTTGTTTCGATGGGGCTTACTCTTCACTTGTATTATCTCCGATGTTATATTAGGCCTGAAAACACTCCAAGCCGAGGTCCCCTGTCACAAAAACAAGCCGAGTACTTTCTTGCGAGACAGGTGAGTTTCTAACTTGAGCAGTTTGTTTCATATCAACTGGCATTTGTGTGACGCTCATTTTGGTGTGTACGCGTGTCCCCAGGCGTACCATCTGAAGAACGACGAGAACAAAGCTTTAAAGCCTGCATTGCTGCAGGAGGAGGTCAACAACATGCTCAAGTTTAACCCAGACTTTGCTGAGGCGGTGAGGCTCGTCTTTTTCAACCTCACTATTTCGACCTTTGAGTAATTTCATGGATGATCTTCTCTTTCCTCAGCACTACTTGAACTATCTGAACAGCATCAGAGTACAGGACATCTACCTCTCCACCCACAGTCTCTTACATTATTTCGACCGCCTCATCTTATCCGGAAATGAAGGAAAAAGCAATGGAGAAGAAGGCTACAGCAGAAATCTTCGCTACGCCACTCTAAACTTGGCCAGCCTTCACTGTCGCTTTGGGCACTAGTGAGTGCAAGAACAGTTGAACTCCACAGAAAGGTCTTTGGATCACCTGAATGTTCATTTTTCTGTCCCCTAGCCTGCAGGCTAGTCTGGTTCTGCAGGAGGCCATGCGCATCGCCCAAGAGTCCAACGATCATGTCTGCTTGCAGCACTGTTTGGTAAAACCAACTTTTACTTCACATCTGTGTGTTTTTTGGAACAATTATTGATCGTGACCTTCACCGCTTTTCCTTTTCTTTTTGTACCGTCCTGCATCAGAGTTGGCTCTATACACTGGAACAGATGAAGGGATGCGACAGCACCGTTTTAACTGAAGATTCTGTTAAAATGGCTGTTCATTTCTGCCTGCCGGTGAGTGTCACGTGACATGAATTAGGATTGCTATCATGAAAAATGTCAGGGGCGGTATTTTACTGTTGATTTTAACAGCATCCAGCAGATGAGATTTGAACGTGTTCGACTCAATATTTAGTGGGACGGCAATGACTAAAATAAGAGACTCATGATACTGTTCTACATTACCGAAAAATTTACTGTGAAAACATTTCTATACAACAATCAGTATAATAAAAATAAAATTTATGTTTATTCATTTAATCTTAATTTATCCAGTGAAGTCCAACCTGGTAATAATAACAATAATAATAATAATCCAAAGTGCAAAGGCATACAGGTTCCTCCCCAGGAAACATTTGTTCTGTATTACTTCTTGAAGCTGCCCCACACCAGTCCCTTCCACCAAGTACTTCGGGACATAAATTCTGCAGTACCAAGGACATGAGATACCGTGTATGTGCCCAAATATCCTCAGATTACACTGAATTGGGGGATGGGTAAACACAAAAAAAAAAAAACAATTATAACAGAAAGCAATGATTATAAGCGAATGAAGCTGCTGTTGTTTGTGGCTGGTTTATTTTTACTGTCAACACTAATCACATCTATTTGTGTCTTCACCTATTCGTATGTATAGGCAGTTTCGAACCGCTAAATGCTTGCTTTTTCTCGCTCTATTCCCCCTGGATTACTGTACCGGTCCAGCAAATAACACAGCACTTGAAAGTTACAGACAGTTACCAACAAAACCCTATTGAAATAAATTATGTTAAGTTTTTAAAAGTTAGCAAATCAGCCCAAATCATCCCAACACCCAAGAAACCCACACTGAACGATCTGAATGATTATCATTGGTTGCACTAACTCCCATTCAATACAGTACTTTCCAACAAACTGGTTCAGAAACTGAGCAACGTGGACTTGCATAGCTCACTAAGCACTCTGATCTTGGATTTTCCCAGCATTAGACTAAAAACTGTTCTGATGGGAGGCTACACATCATCCACCCTAATTCTCAACATTGGAGTACTTTCTCTGCCACAGTACCTGGCATCGCTTGGCATCCAGTCATTGGTCCAGCAGGGCACAAGACAGGGCAAAACGGCACACAAGCTGATGGATGCGCTTAAGGACACGGACGTCCTGCACTGGAAGCACAGCCTGTCGGAGCTGATCGAGATCAGCTTGGCTCAGACTACATCCATATGGAGGATGTACGGCAAAAGGTCGGACTTGTTTACTTTGTAAAGCCGGCACAAAGTTTGCGGCACGCATCACGATAGGGCTGAACAAATAATCAAATTCAAATCGACATTGCTGTGTGGTAGAATATAATTTTTCATTTACAAACTGCATTCAACTTCATTTCGGTCATTGGTAGGCTTGAATGTAGGTATGTGTGGGTGTGTATATTTACAATATATATTGTCGTGACATGTTCAGGACTTAAGAAGTGCAGTCCATGTTTACATATCATTGTTTCCTGACGAGAGAAAGAAACGTTCACATTAATTCATGGTTTATTTGCTTCTCTTTTAGTGTAAACCTATCCTATAAAACCTAAGGATTTATTTAAGATAAGTCTGATATTGATTATTGGAATACAGATCAATTTATTGCTTGCGTTCGTTTAAAAAAAAAATATTGAGGACAAAAAAATTACAGTCGCATTATTTTTGTTCAGCCCAACTTCTCGGCATGTACATGCAATGTGAGCGAACCATTTCTGAAATACACACATTTGAAATGTTGTAAGTAACAAATGCAGTTTGAGTAATGATGATTTCAATAACTCAATTACATTACAATCCGTAAAGGGGAATTGTCCTACTCTCGTGTTTATATGTGCAGCACCATGGCTCTGCAGCAGGCCCAACTGCTCCTCCACATGAGCAGCTTGGAACCAGTCAATTATGGGGTCCAGCAGAACAACACGGAGGCCTTCGCCGTGGCTCTCTGCCATCTGGCTGAATTGCATGCTGAGCAGGTCGGACTTTGGATCCTGTATACTGTACATGTGATTTATGCCCTGCTGTTATGCAAAGCAGGGTGAAGGGAATCGACACCACTGTTCACATACCACATTGGCTTGTGCTACAGGGCCTGTACGCTGCCGTTTCAGACATCCTCCAGCATCTGAAAGATCAGTTTCCTGCTCACACACAGCACGCCAAGGTGTGTCCTCTGACCCACCAGTCATTTCTCCATAAATCGAGTCCTGCAGTCAGCTCGTTTTTACTTTCCAATGCAGCTCTGGATGCTGTGTGATCTAAAAATCCAGTTTCAGAGGCACATGATTGAGGGACAATACAATATGGCAGAGCAACTGGTCCCTTCCATTTCTGCTTTAAACAAAACAGAGGGCCTCTACAGGTAATATGAAGGCACATGTGAAGTTATTTCTCCCAAGTCAAGTTCAATTGTTGGATTTGTTGCCAGGAAAGTACAAGTTTTAAAAGTTCTCCATCGAACCACTGAGGCCTACAGCATCTTGCAGCGACTGCAAGTGCACTGCGAGAAGACCAAATGCACAGAGATGATCATCAGGTAGGAAGATGCTGCTGCCATACCACCAACCCCATCCCAATGCAAAATGAAAACCTGCATATGTGATGTGAACATTTCTTATCATGAGAAATGTTGTGATATTTTAGTTGGGGGAATCACCAGGCGTTTTGTCTCATGCAGAGTGATGCTTTCCACGGCTGAGCTCCACTGGGAATCCTCCGGCTTCTCCACAGCCCTTCCTCTGCTTTTCCAAGCCTTGGCTCTGGCCCGACAGCACCACCTTCAGTCGCTGGCCTCAGAGACCCTCCTTCACCTGACCTTTACACAGGTCAGTCCACACTCTTTTGCTATCAGTTGGAGTAAGTTATAAGAATAAGAAAACCTTTATTCGTCTCCCAATGGAGAAATTCCCAATTTACAGCAGCAAAGTTCTGAAAGGAAGAAAGTTGGAGGCATCACAGCATATAATGTTTCTTTTTTTTTCCTTTTCGTAGTTGATGTTGGGCGTACCTGAGCAGGCACTTCTTGTCCTGCATGAAGCCATTGAGCCTGTTCTGGCCCATGGAGCGCTGGTGGACAAAGGGCGTGCCCTGCTGCTGGCAGCGCGCTGTCAGATGGCTGTTGCTGGATTCAGGCCGAATAGACAAGGGCAAACAGGTGACACTCTCCGCCTCCCACACAGGCCCAACATGAGAGTAGCTCTTCAGCCTCACACTCAGTGGCTACTGAAGGCCCTTTAAAGGGGAAATCAATTCAAAAAATTTCTTTCCAATATGTTCTACAAGCCCCCACTAGTCTAAAGACTGATTAAAGTTGCATTTGTGGGATCTGAATTAAGCGGCAAAATCCTCTCTGCTATGCCATTAACTGTCAACTGAAAAAGACATCACAGTGCTAGAGCTTAAGCTTGTGAATGTCACACAACCAAACCCAGAAAACAGGTGAGTCGGGATGTCACTGCATGATTATTGTAAAGAAAATGTTGGACTTTACTTCCCTTATATGCTTTTTTTTTTCTCTCCAATATCTTTTATATCCAAGTACTAGTACCCCACTTGTCCTCACTTGTAGGACAACTTTGGCATATGAGTAGGACAAGAACATGTTACTCGTGAGACAAAACTTCACTACCGGTAGTTGATAACTACTGTAATCCCTCGTTTATCGCGGTTCATGGGGACCAAAACCACCCGCGATAAACGAAAATCCGCGAAGTAGCGACCAATTAACATATACATTAAAAAAAAATTCCCCACGTGGGCCTTTGCGCTTGAGCAGAGCTAACACACACACACACACACACACACACACACACACACACACACACAGGTTAGCGACGATCCTACTGCGTGCAGCAGACGTGTTTATGATTTGTCAATTAAGGATGATTAGACAATTAAGGATGGAAGAGACCTGCTTTTGTTCTTATAAGCCTCCTCTCTCTCTCTCTTTTCTCTCTCTCTCTCTCTCTCTCTCTCTCTCTCAGCCACACACACACTCGCACGCACACGCAACGCACACACGCATAGCATCATCATAAAAAACACTTAGACACTGATTAAAGATCAAAGAGTAACCCACCGTGATAAAACAGAAAGAAGATGCACAGCCAATCAACATGGCTTTACATCTTCTCAGACCCCCCCACCCCCCCACCCCACATGTACTGTATATAAGATAAGATAATAATAAGATAATAAGATATCCTTTATTTGTCCCACACTGGGGAAATTTACAGCCTTCAGCAGCAAGATTGTGGGAAGAAAGAAGAGAAAAGAAAACACAGTTCATGTTGCAGATATGTTGCTCTATGTGACTCACTGTTGTTTTGCTGACTTTCACTGCTTCCCGCGGACCGTTTGCGGACTTCCCAAAAAATATATATATATTTTTTTTTATGAATGTTTGAAAAAATCCGCGATGCACCAAAGCCGCGATAAACGAACCGCGAAATAGCGAGGGATTACTGTATATGCAACTAGTCTTGTATTACTGGTGACTTTCGACAATTCGCATGTTTAAATCTCGGACTTCACTAGTAATATTATGAGTGCACAGATATATCAACTAGTGCACCGCTTTTCCTCGCTGGTAATATTTTGTTGTCCTACAAGTATGCCAAAATTGTCCAACTGAGAATAAGTGTACTTCACTACCATGTGAACCTGAAGCTGCATACCAATGACAAGAAGGCTCCTATTGTGTGACATGTGCCTGCTAGTTATGCCTTGTGTTGTTAGTGCAGCACAATGGCTTACTTTTAAGATTTGACTGGATACTCGTACTGGACGCCAAAAGTGGCCCTTGCAGTGGGACAGAAAAGCCATACAAGTACCCTGAATTGCCTTACAAGTGAGGACAAAGAGAATAGTAGTACATGAACCTTCATATCAAACCTATGACATAAATGCTCAAATGGCTTTCCATAAGCAATTGACTGTCTCCCAGCAGATTTGCATGTTGTGGTTTCGGCGGTGGACATGTTAAATGAGGCTGCAGTTTATTTCTCCAAGCTGAACTGCAAGGAGCATCTGCGGGAGGTCCACTACCTGCAGGCTCAGCTCTACCATTCTCTGGGACAAACGTCACAACGCAACAAAAGTGCCATGCTCTTTCGCCTGTTGGACCAGGACCTGCAATCACCGGCACTGCCGCTCTCAATGCGCCTCTAACCCTCTCTTTGAGCAAATAAGAAGACTGAACCAGCCACTAGATGGCAGTAAGGCCCTATTCTTCTTGGTTCAGCTCCCAGCCCCTTGACCTTGAACATGTATTGATACCAACAAGAGGAGAATGTGAATCGCATGCTGTTCCTGCATCAACCAAATGCACTCAGCACTGTGAGTTTTGCGTACAACCAAAGTATACCTTCCACCTCCACTTCTAAAACAACAATTTCGAATGGTGTTCAAGTCGCCTCCAGGTTGGAATGATGACACATTGCCCAATATAACATGGTTTCATTACTTGCGCCACAACAGTGAGCCCAGGTGTCAGACACTGCTCGATATGGCGAAAGTTTATCATGCGGTGTCATTCCACTGCAGCTTTTTGATGAATGGAGGTAATCTTGCCGTTTCACTGGCCTGGATAATATTCACAGTCTGCCGGGAGAATACTGATGATGATGAATCCGCAGGAGGAAATTGTGATTCCACTTAGAATGTAGACATAACTAGCCACTGTCTGGATTCCACTTATCTTTGGCACGCTGTGTGAAGAATGATAACATCTATCGTCTCTGACTGGACATTTTCCCCCCTCAATATATAAATATGTTCATAGTTTTGTCATACTTTGTTCATCTTCGACTGCCATATAAGAGTTAGCGACAACTAAAAGCTTTTATCATACACGTGTATGAATACAATTATTGAGCCTTTTAATGAATCCGGTTGTGGTAGACCCTTAAAACCTCTTTGCTTCCAAAGTTGTGGAAACAATTTTGGGGAATGCACTTTTTTTTTCCCCGACTGTGCCACAGTGCATAAATTCAAGATCCATAACGGGATGCTTGGAGGAGTTTGACATGGAACTACAGTACTCAAGAAACCTCTAGTCAACCCCATCAAACACTTTAATACGAATGAACTACATCAGTATTTCCCAACCTTTTCTGGGCTTAGACACCTACAATCAAGTCCGTAAATATTGAGACATCAACACAATGCTCATCTTTATTGGCTCTAAACACCAACAATGGATTTGAAATGAAACAAGATGTGCTTTAACTGCAGCCCTTCAGCTTTATATTGAGGGTGTTTAGATCCAAACCAGGTGAACGTGGAGGGATTACAACACTTTGTCTACAGTCTTGGGAAAAAAGTTTTCTTAAATTTGTAGTTCGTTTTAATTGCCTGGTAGTGCTCAAGGTGTATCATGTTACTAACAGAAAACAAGGAATTCCTGAAAGTACTGTTTTTAGCAGGATAATGCTAATGCTCTTCAATATGAGCAGATAAGATTGCCCGAAGCACTTCAAAATTCATCCTGCTGCTTTTGTCAGCGGTCACATCAATAAATTCAACAGAACCAGTTCCATTGGCGGCCCTGCATGCATGCTTGCATGCCCACACCATGGCCATCTCATCAGGCTTCACTGTTGAAGTGGTAGTCTGCTCCTAAAATATTGGGACATCCACGTATTTCTCATCCTTTTTTAACTCTAAAACACCACCACAATGGAATTGAGATGAACATAACAAGGTGTGCTTTAAAGTGGGACTTTAATCTTTAAGTATTTGCATCCAAAGCAGGGGAACGGTGTAGGGAATACTATAGTTTGCTACATAATAAGTGTCTCCTAATTTTTGAGGGACCAAAGTGATGGGACAACAGCAACCGTTCAATGGCCAGATGGTTGCTTATGTCTGGCTGCCAAAGGAAATGGTTTTCTTATCATTTATTCATAATTTGACTGCTGCCTGGGATCGCCTCCAGCACGCTCGCGACCCTAGTGAGGATGAGCGATTCAGGTAATACAGTGATGGCTCTTTTGTATACTTCAAGAGACTTGTTGAAAAGATGTCAAAACAAGACTGTACAAAACTAACTTATTGACCAAGGCATGCAAACAGAAGGCCAAATAACTAAAGGAGTAAGAAATGAACAACGAGATGGTAAGTTTTGTCTCTGTTACATAAGCAAAACAGTGCTGTGACTTTGTCCCAGTATCACCATCAACCATCACAATGTAGACTACACATTACCAGCTAACATTAAAAACGCAGGCCAGCAGATGAAACACTTCAGTATCTGTTTGAATTTTTCTACACAGAACAGGTATCATGTACCATCATTAGCCATGCAGAAAGAAATTGGTCCTGTTTCGACAATGATCATTTCCTATCAGCAGAATTATGCATTTGCTGTCAAATGCTAAAATTGAGACCAACCTCAATGTTTCTGTCAGCTTGGTCTGTCTAAACTGGGGATTCATTTGTTTAGGATAGAAAGATAGTACACATTTTCTGGTAGAGGCCTGTTGTTAACTTACATGAACATATTAAAGCAACCTGACCAAATATAGCCTCCTCTTTTTTTCTTCGGGGTGCAATCGAGATTTTTGGACAACAGCGGCAACTCTCTTCAAATCAAATGAGGGTTTTACTAAGTTTGTACACCTACATGTCGCCATCCATGCTCGCACAAGCTACTGCACCCACTCAGCTTTCCTCAGTGGTGCAGAAGACTGAGTGCTTAATGCTGTTTTAAGTCTGCTAGCGAGAAATAAAAACAGCTTTGCTATGCCTTTGTTGTAATCTTCAAAGTGTTCATCCATCCATCCATCCATTTTCCACCGCTTATCCGGGGTCGGGTCGCGGGGGCAGCAGCTTTAGGAGGGAAGCCCAGACTTCCCTCTCCCCAGCCACTTCTTCAAGCTCTTCCTGGCGGATCCCGAGGCGTTCCCATGCCAGCT
>CAAKHF010011431.1:0-15913 GCA_901007745.1 Hippocampus kuda
AAACTGAATAAATGTTTAATCATCACATCGTATTATTACTTGTACACACAAAAAAAAGATGGCTCACTCGTGTTGAAATCAGTCAAGTATTTGTTCAATTATTGCTCAAGTGCGTATAAACAGGGTAACAAAATTCTTGCAAAATGGAACAGTTTTTTTTATTACGTATGACAATTTGAGATTTCAGTCCAGGTTTAAGCAAGGATCATGGAAGTTGATGATTTGCTTTCACGGGCCACATAAAATGATGAGCCCGGGCGCCAGATCTGGCGCCCGGGCTCGACAGATTATTTGACATTAAAAACAAACGAGTTACGTTTATGATGATTTGGTTTGAAAGTAAGTAAAATTACAAGTTACATTAGTAATTGAATTCAGCAGCTGCAAATGCCACCTCAACATAAAAATGACTGGTACTCGTAAGAAGGAGCACATAACTCCTACTCTGGCATCCCTTCACTGGCTCCCCATACATTTTAGAGTTACTTTCAAGATCCTCTTATTTGTTTTCAAATCTCTAAATAATCTCGCGCCACCTTACCTCTCTGAGCTCATCCGCCCCTACACACCTGCCCGGCACCTCAGGTCTGCGGACCAGACATTATTAGAAGTGCCAAGAACTAAACTGAGGCTCAGAGGCGATCGAGCCTTTTCTGTTGCTGGTCCCTCTCTCTGGAATGACCTCCCACTGAACATTCGGCAAGCCTCCTCGCTGCCCATCTTCAAAACCCTCCTCAAAACTCACTTGTATTCTTTGGCATTCGACTCAGCATGACTTAGATTTGTTCTCGGTTTTACTGTTTGGTGCTTTCTACTGTCTTTATTACCGATTTGTTTTACTGTTTATTGTATATGTTCAATTGATCCATGTACAGCACTTTGTATGCAGCGATGGCTGTTTGAAAGTGCTCTAGAAATACAGTTGACTTGACTTGACTTGACTTGACAACTGGTTTTCCTAATATTTTTTATTGGAAATTAATAATAGCATATGAACCCTTTCTTGCACCACTAATGATAACCTGTAACCTGATAACATGATAGGCTGTCCCTGAAAGGGTTACTATCGTGATTGAATATAGAAAGAATTTTGACAAATGAATGAATTGGGCAACAAGTGCAGTGAACCTGACTCCTGCGCAAAAACCAGCGTTTGGCATCTACAAAAATGGAGCCCTATGGTGGACTAGTGTCAGAGTTTTTTACCCGGACAAAGTTCAACAAATGACTCGACACACAGGGAAGATTGTCTTTCTCGGCTGAAGTGGATCTCTGAGAGCGAACGACGGGGAGTTGCTCCGTGATCGCACTCAGAGTCCCTTGTCCTCCTGTCTGACTTTTATTGTTAACCTTTGCAAAATACAAGAAAAACACTGCCCTCGAGATTTGCATACCACGCCCCGGTCCGGCCCCTCGGTAGTGATTTCATACGCTAACACCTCTCAGTCCGGTCTACCCGAACACACAAGTCACAGACTTTGCTGATGACAAATGTCCGCCTGGGCGCAACAGCTGTTCTCAAACTGTCTTTTGATATTCAACAACACTTTGTTCCCAATTTGTTTATTCCCACTCTGTGATTGAGTCTAGCCTTCTTCCATCTGTTCGCCTCCCTTGCTTTGACATGATTAGGTACTCAAAAAGCCCTCCGCCCAAACGGCCGACACCTCTGCGCTGAATACGCACCCAAACGTCAAGACATGCCCAAATTAAATCGAAATCGAAACTTTAAACATGGTACCATTTTGCTCATAGATTTCTCTATCAACTCGTGATAAGTGATCACTTATCTCTCACCCTGTTATCTGGGATAGATTGCAGCTTCCCCTATAACGCTGAACAGAATATTCAGTACACTGTATGAAATAGGGTGGATGGATGAAACCAATAAGAAAGATTAGTTCGATGTAGATTTTCTGTGATATGGATTTGTGTTTGGTCCCAGGTACTAAAGAACGTAGCATCTCTCTTTTCTGCCGAGCTGAGGTTTGCTACTCTCTTCATGGCCATCATCTGGTTCTGTATGGCTTTCAGGTTTGCCCACAGTCTCACCCACTGGATATAAAACTTTCCGGTCATTGCATTTTAAACATTTGCATCCCCCCCGCCCCCCCTTTGGTCACACTGCTTTGTTTCAGCTATTATGGCCTATCTGTGTGGTTTCCAGACATGATCAAGCACCTTCAATATGAGGAGTATGAGTCGAGAGTCAAGGTAATGTAAAGCATTACATTGCATTCATTGATCTTTTTGTTGTATCTCTTCTGTGGGACCCCTTCAAACCAGATGTTGCATTTTCTAGGGGTTAAAGAATTTTCAACATCTCAACATCCTCATCTATTACTTTTATCAGACCAAACTTTTTTGTGTATGGTGGCATGTACCGTATATCTATTGCATCCCTTTAGCACTTGATTTATACAAATCCCCCATCCCATCTGTGAAATGTTAATTTTGTCCTGATGATTTATCAACTTGTAATACTTCACCCTGACACAGTCCCATTGATTAGTTTGGATGTAATTAGACCATTTCAAGCATATTTGCATCTGACTTAAGTTGTTGCTGTCTTCAGGTATTCCATAAAGAGAAAGTGGAGAACTTTCATTTCAACTTTTCTTTAGAGAACCAGGTCCATAAAGAAGGGGAATATATACATGACAAGTAAGTGCCCATTCTCTTCAGTTACTTAATTGACATTTAAATAAAATCCGGAGTTTACTGAACTGATATCAAAATATTGTTGTACAGTTTTAATTACTTCACCTTCTCTACTCAGTCCTGCTCAGTGAAGTTATTATAAATCATCTTGATGGGAAGCGTACAGCTTCTGTGTTGTGAATATGGTCAGGATTCTATGCATTGCCATTTCAAAAGCATCGTGAGCACCTTGTGCCATGTACACAAGAGTGAATGCGGATTATCATTCATTTCATTTGTTGTTACCACAAAGGTCATGCTTTGCTCTATGTGAAACATTCGCTATTCGTTAGTGATCAATCATTTTGCTCTTGCGTGTACTCATGTCCGAATGCTTAAATTTGGAAGATTATAAACCTCAGGAGGTTGACAGCTAAGCATCATTTGATCGCTGGATACTGATCGATAAAATGCGGGTAAATGCTACTGACCTTATAAAGCATCCACTGGGTCTGCTCTGGTCCGTCTTGGTGTTTTAAATGAAGTGTTCAATTGAGGTGAAGGCAAAAAGTTACCAATAATCCCTTGGTGAAGAGGAATAGGTGGGGGGTCACCTGACGCGGTTCTAGTTTTTATGTTTTGTTACTGTATTTTGATACAGAAAAAAAATATCTACTTAAAAACAGCTTTTGCTGGTAATTTTGAATCATACCGTTCCTCTTGGTTTCAGCTTGCAAGGGCATGTCCATCCATCCATCCGTTTACTTCCGCTTATCCGGGGTTGAGTTGTAGGGGCTGAAGCTTCAACAGGGAAACCCAAACTCCCCTTTTCAAGGGGAATCCCAAGGTGTTCCCAGCCCAGCCAAGAAACAATGTCTCTCCAGCGTGTGCTGGTCGTCCCCGGGGCCTCCTCCCTGTGGGACATGCCGGCTGACTAGCTTTCTCTTCTGCACCATGACTGCTGCGGCTAATGTTTTGCCAGTTTAAAAATCTGGCCCGGCATCTAGGCCAATCGCGGCCTTTCACAATTGCCCATCCCACCTTCCCCCCGCGATGTTTACAGTCCATTGCGGTTTGTCTCTGGTGGCCTGAAATGTGATTGACGCAGCCGCCGGAAACACAAATTAGCATGACAGAGAGTGACGATGATCGGCGATACTCTTCAGCGCGTCGTGTGCTGTTGTTCCTTTCCATTACAAAGTAAATGAGGGATGTGTGTAAAGCCTAAACTGCTTGAAAGACAGTTTTGGCAGCCAATGAAAATATTTGTTTTCAACATGCCGTTCCGAAACGTTTTTATTGGGTGTTTGTCTACTTACTTTAAATGGGTTGTGCATGTTAATGAATCATGTAAAATCAGTGGAGATTTTCATTTCACAGAGACAAAATGGAATCAGAAATTAATTCAGGTACTAATCGATTTTCATTCATCGGAAGCTACATCACAAAATGTGTGTCCTGCCATTTGTTCACGGACGAAACATTCTCATTTCTCCAAAGTGAAAAATTTGAATTTTGTAGCTGCTGATAGGCTTCAAATCATCTGTACATGACCACATGAAAGGACATAAAACAAAGTTTTCAGTATACAGTATGTGACTACTACTGCTGTATAATACTTGACTTCTATGCTATTGCAGAATTCAAACAAAACAAAATGACAGAATGGGACTTCAATACAATAACAAGTTTTCCGCTTAAAACGGGATACTACCATGGAGCTCATCATGTGTGCATACACGTATGCACTGTATGGTGTCCATATTTATGCGTGCGGCAAAGCTTGTTTGCAAAGCAGTTGTGATTGACTGCTCCAGTTTGTATTACTGAGACCATTCTGCTCATTCTGCAATGCCCCAGCAATAGAAGTCCGAGTCCATGTTTTCTTTGTCTATTGGCTTGTCTGTGTGTCCCATCCCATACTCATAGGTTCATCAAAATAGAACTGAAGTCTGTGAAGTTTGAGGACTCGTTGTTTGAAGACTGTCTCTTTGAGGACATCAAGTCCACTGACACGGTGTTTGAGAACTGCACCATACGCAACACTGTCTTCACAAATACAGGTAGGTTTGGGTGAAGCAGCTCATTGTTGGTGAGGCTCAGCGATTGGGCCGATATATTTTCTCAGTGTTATGGTTTGAGGCAGAAAGAAAAAAAAATCACTTCATCGGGTCGACCACCTTCTTTGCAGCTCCATACGCAAGGTGTAGCAGAAATGATCGGAAATAGATTAGAAAAGAAATGTTTCAAACTTAACCTCCAAACTATGAGTTTCCTTGTTCACTGTGTTGGTGACCACTAAAGAAATTCTGCGGTTTGATTCGTTTAGTGGGCGAGAAGAGCCGTGCTCGAGCAATCTCCCCACGTACTCAACCTGGCTCTGTGTTTTTACATTTTTTTTTTTCAATTCCTGCCTCCCGAACTCAGGGGGTCATTAAGAGGACCCATTTTGAAAACGGATGATCCAAAACAAAGATCTCAGAAACATCCTTCCAGGAGTGCATGAAAGCTTAGCAGAGAGGGCTTGGAAAGTGCATTCGACTCCAGAGGGTTTACATTGATGGGGAAACTTCTCGTTTGTATTTTGGATTTGATTGAGCCACCTCTTTACTTTTCATTTCCTCTCAACGTCCCAATACAGAGAGGGACAACAGCCTGTACCGCCGTTAACCATGATGTTCTTTGTCTCTGTAGATCTGAAGGAGAAGTTCATTGACTGTAAAATGGAAAACAACACCTTTGAGCACGACAAACATGGCTGCCACCTGGACACCGGTGAAGAGAATGATATCCTCATATATCTGGTCAGCTTCCTTGGCAGTCTGGCCGTGTTGCCTGGCAACATAATTTCCGCCCTCTTCATGGAGAAGATTGGCAGAGTCAAGATTATAGGTGATGTGTATTTTACTTTGCTGATTTAGATACCCGAAAGGCTCAGTGAGACTGGAGATTCGGCATCTGGAGACATGTTTCAATACATCATAAGCCCTTTTTGATGCATAAATCCTTCAAGAGCTCCACTTTTTTTTTTTTTTTTTACTCACCCTTAGCAGAGGTACCTATCGGTGCTTGAGATGAGTTCATAATAGTATTCCGCAATAACATTCATACTGAACTGATCCCAAGCTGTCTGTATACAAGTCAGGCGAGTGTACCATCAGTGACAATGTTGCTGTCAGGTCGATCACAGGCAATCAGAGCCTTAAGACAAACTTCTAAACAAAAGAGCGACTCGAAGTCAAGCAGAGTTGTCTTCCTTGAAAGGAGAGTTGCGCTAAGACGTGTCTCGCTTTACAATCTCGGAATAGTTCTGGAGCCGAGCTATGTAAACCGTGATAGTCTCGGGTCAGCTCTGAAGAAACTGCGCTGTCGCCTCGCTTTTATTCTCTTTCGGGAATTTACTGAGGGGTGGAGGCACATACACACAATGCATTCCTGAGTGGTTAGAGGGGTCATGCTGGAGGTCAGTACAGTATTTGTGATTGCATCTACTGACGCGTCAACAGCTGTAGGCGCGACATCCTGGGGCTGGTATCTTTACTTCTTCTTTATCAGAGGCTGTTAACCTCGCTTCAAAGCCGCGAACATGAACCAGCTGGTCTTCTCATATCCAATTACTCTTACAGTTGCTTTATAATGAAATAAATATAAATAAAAATACACATATAATAAAGAATAATATTCATTCATTCATTCACCGATCCGCTTATCCTCACAAGGGTCGCAGGGGGTGCTGGAGCCTATCCCAGCCGTCTTTGGGCAGTAAGTGGGGGACACCCTGAACCGGTTGCCAGCCAGTCGCAGGGCGAGCAACCAGAGACGAACAACCATGCACGCCCACACTCACACCTATGGAAAATTTTGAGTCTTCAATCAGCCTGCCATGCATGTTTTTGGAATGTGGGAGGAAACCGGAGTCCCCCAGAGAACATGCAAACTCCACACAGGGAGGCTGGAGCTGGGATTGAACTCTGTACCTCTGCACTGTGAGGTCGACGCGCTAACCACTGGACCACCGGGCCGCCAAAGAATAATACATTTGTATTATATAGTTACAGTATTTGCCTTTATGTTTGGCTGTTGTGTTTGCACGTTTGGAATTGCTAAATAAAAAAAATCAAGTGCATTACGGTGACTTTGACAAAGATCGTCCTTTGGTGGTCTCTCTGCCCACCGAAGACATCAGGTCAATGTTTCATGGTTTGTATACATACTGTACATAACATACATACAATCTTGCACTCGTCTGTGAAATTACCAACAACAGGTCGAATCTGCCTTCGCGCAGAGATATGCTGTGAACCACGAAAATAGAGCTAACATTGTGGGTAGGACAGTCAAGCCTTTGAAGGAGGATTTTGCCATTTGAATTGGAATTATCGTCTCCTCAGGTGGCTCGATGCTGATCTCAGCAGGCTGTACCTTTTTCCTGTTTCTGAGCTTCAGTCAGTCTGCGATTATCGCTCTCCAGTGTCTCTTCTGTGGCGTCAGTGTGGCTGCATGGAATGGCATCGAGGTGGTGACAGTCGAGCTGTACCCTGCTTCTAAAAGGTACGTACCTGGTTTGGTCCCAACAGTGTGATTTGTTTTATTGATTCATTTTTAACCTGCCCTGTTCATTTTCATGGTCATGCAGAATTTTTTTTTTTTTTAAATGCAACACCAGTTTTGCTGTGCAACAAGGGGAGTGAGAAAAACTCCTTCCGTGCTTGTTTGTATTGAAATGTTAACTGAAAAAGCAGCCTGATAGAAAAGGGTTTGAGGGGACAGACAGCACGACAGAAATGACATCGGCAGTGGGGATACAAACAGCAGAACAATAATTCATACATAGAACTGCATGACAAGTAATATTATGAGGGTCATTCAATAAATTAGGTGAATTTTTTGGTGTAAGGACTTCTAATACAGATAAACGCTTAGTGAAAAAAAAAAAATCCACGTCGTCTCCCGGCAGTGTTAGATACTTTTCCCATCTGTGCACAAACTTCCATAATCCCCCAGCATAACAATTTTTGGATTGATGTCTCAGCCAGTCGCTCACGATACTTTTGACTTCATCGTCACTTTCAAACTTGGTGCCTCTCATGAACAAAGCTTTTAAGGGACCAAACAGATAGAAGTCTGAAGGGGCAAAGTCTGGGCTGTAAGAGGGATGAGGAAGCAGCCTAGCTTGCTGGTGGTCTGCACCATTTGGGCTGCTGTGTGAGGCCTTGCGTTGTCATGATGCAGGATGACTCCTTCTGACTGATGACCCCGGCCGGGGGTTTGTTCTTTATGTCTTTCTTGACCTGCCTCAGCAGTTAACAATAGTTGGCACGAAATCCATTGTGGTGGTATTCAGAGCCAACAAGATTGTGTCCATTGGGTCCTAATATTTATGGGCTTGACTGTAATCGCAGCGCTCAGAGGATTCAAACTCTAAAATCATGCACAGCTTTTTTTTCTTTGAATACTTCATTTTTTTTTCCTGCAAGGTGAAAAACAGAAAAATAATGAAATTATATTAATGAATCTCTCCCAAAAAAACCTTCGCATCAGCATCCAATCAGATTGAGCTTGTGTCGTTCTTAAAACTGTTTACCTCCACATCTGTGGAACTGATTTGATATGTGTTACATTCTTGTTTAACCGGGAGTGCTCAATTTGTCAATCTGGCATCGCATTTTGATCACAGTAATTCGGGGTGGGGGTTACAATTTCTCCTTTCTGCCAAAAATGGCGCATCAAGCTATTTTAAGCTTGGGGGGGAAAAAAAATCAAATAAAATCTTCTTACATCTGTCTGTATCCCAGGGCAACAGCCTTTGGCGTCCTGAATGCTCTCTGTAAGCTGGCGGCGGTTCTTGGCAGCTCTATCTTCGCCAGTTTTGTGGGCATCACCAAAGCCATCCCCATCCTGCTGTCATTTGCTGCGCTGGTCTGCGGCGGCGTGGTGGCCCTCAAACTGCCTGACACGCGAGAGAAAATTCTCCAGTGAGGTCACTTGAGGTCCGGTCGTGCGAGCGTTTAAGACATGATGTTGATGTTGAAGTCTTGGCAGCACCAATTGACTTTTACTGCACTTTTTTCCCCCATTGCAAGGATGGAAACAACTAACACTTTTCCAATACAAAATGCCATGTTCAAATGTTAATTGTTTTATGTTGACGATGTGTGTTTTGAGAGGCTGATCAGGCAGCGTGTGATGAGAATGAGATACATTTAGATGACACTCATTAAAATTGCGGGCAGGCACATTCAATAAGAAGACACCGGTCACATGATGTGCTCTGTGTTGAATATATCATGTCAATTGACCTTACAAAGTGACGACAAAAGTTTGGAATTGTCTCCGGAAACAAAACAAGAGTCAATTGTTATTGTTTTGGAAAAATGACACAACAGTTATGATGAGCTAACATCCAGCTTGTCTAAAGGCCATTTGTGTCCTTGTTAAATGTTTACCTGTGTCAGTTCTGTAGACTGGTACATTTAAGGGAAAATAAACTGTGAAAATTAAATCAATAGGCCACATTTTTAAGTCTACTTAAATTAACGGCTAAATCGCACCTATGCCTTTGGCCAAAGATTTGCCAAACAACTCGTTTTTATAACTATCGTCGGTTATGAATTATTATTCAGAGCTGCTTTACATTGTTGATGTTTATTTTCTTGCTGACACTATTAGAGAGGTGTTAATTTGTTAAATATTCATCCAGGTATTTCCTGTTATCCCATTGATGAAGAAGTCAAGTCAAGTCAGCTTTTATTGTCAAATATGCTTTATGTGTAACATACAGCACAGATGAAGTGACTTTCCTCTCTCAACCACAGTGCAAACATGTAGTGCATTGAGGACACAGATACAATTTACGTAAAAATGTCATAAGACATAAATACATAAATATGTTAATAAAAATAAATAAAATAAATAAACAAATAGCAACAACAGACAACCAGGGCACTTGTGATTATTGCATATTCGTAGTGACTTGTTGAAATGCAATAATCGGATGTCAGATGCTGGGGGAGGGACACCGATTGTGGCATAAGGCAGGGGTAGGCGGGGGTGGGGGAGTGCAGGCAGAACATGGAGGGAGTTTAGTCTTCTGACCGCCTGGTGGAATAAACTGTTCTTGAGCCTGGTGCTTTCAGCAGAGAGACATCGCAGTCTCCTCCCCGACGGCAGCACGTCGAAGAGGCTGTGAGACGGGTGGGTGGTGTCACCTGCGATCTGGGTGGCTTGGCGGGTCAGATGAGGGTTGTAAGTGTCCGCGAGTGGAGGAAGAGAGACACCAATGATCTTCTCAGCCGCTCTCACAATGCACTGCAGACTCTTTCTGCAGGACACGGTGCAAGCGCCGTACCACACGGTGATGCAGCTGGAAAAGATGCTCTCAATGGTGCCGCTATAGAAAGTCTGCATTATGCGGGGCGGGACTCTTGCTCTCCTCAGTTTGCGGAGGAAGTACAGGCTGGTGGGCTTTTTTGGCCAGTGAGGTAGTATTTAGGCTCCAGGTCAGGTCTTCAGAGATGTGCACACCAAGGAAGTTGGTACTACTCACCCTCTCCACTGCGGCACCGTCGATGGTCAGCAGAGCATGTTGAGTGTTCTGAAGTCCACAACAACTCCTTCGTTTTTTCCACATTCGAGTGGATATTGTTGTCTTTGCATCACATGGCCAGCCTGCTCACCTCACTCCTGTAGATCATCTCATCGTTGTTATCGATGAGACCCACCACAGTCGTGTCGTCTGCAAACTTAATGAAGAGGTTGGAGCAGGATGAGGGAGTGCAGTCGTGGGTCAGCAGAGTGAAGAGCAGCGGGCTCAGCACACATCCTTGGGGGGCCCCCGTGTTCATCATGATGGTGCGGGAGGTATTTCTGCCTACCCGAAATGCCTGTGGCCTCCCCGTCAAAAAGTCCAGCAGCCAGTTACGCATGGAGGTGTTGAGCCCCAGGTGATCCAGTTTGTGGATGAGCCGCTGCAGGATGATGGTGTTGAATGCTGAGCTGAAGTCGATGAACAGCATTCTGACGTGTGAGTCTTTGGTCTCCAGGTGGGTGAGGGCTGAGTGGAGGGCAATGGAGATGGCATCTGCAGTCGATCGATTAGGCCGATATGCGAACTGGTAAGGGTCCAGGGTGGGGGGAGGGCAGACTTAATGTGCCGCATGACTAACTGCTCAAAGCACTTCATAAGAATGGGGGTGTGTGCGACTGGGCGGTAATCATTTTTTTTATATATATACATATATATATATATATATATATACACACACACACACACACACACACACACACACACACACACACACACACACACACACACACACACACACACACATCGTTATTATCTACACAGGTAGACTACACTCTGGACTTGTAGTTAATCAATCACAGTGAATGTGTAGGGACATGTTCATTTTTGTGGCGGCAGCAAAGAAATGAATTGACCTCAAATCAAATGCATCCATTTGCAGTCCAAACATTTGAATATTAAAGTGAATCTCTAATAGTGTCAGTGAAAAATACCTTACCTCTGTAAAGGCGAAACAACTACAGTCAAACCTCAGTTTTCGAACGTCTGTTATCGACCAAGTCAGATTTCGACCAGAAAATTTAATATTTTTACGTCTCGGATTATAACCGCAAACCTGTTTTCGACCAAACTGAGCAAACCAGAATACGCTACTTCTCACACCTCTGGTGACACCTCTCGCCTTCCATAGTTCATTGTGAGCAGACGTGTTTGTTGTGATTTACACAAATCTGTTTTTGTTATTTATGCATAGCGTATTAGCCCTTAAACATGGGCTCATAAAATAGTTTCGGATTCCGAACAAATCGCTTTTCGAACAGCCTTCTGGAACGGATTATGGTCGAAAACCGAAGTATAATTTGTATTACAATTGGAGAACTCTTTTAACATGTGCGGCTGTGTCGAATATATATATAGTGTCCCTCAACGGGCACATGATTATTGCATTCCAAGCCGCTCCTACAACTGATGAGGCGAAACACACTAAATACACACATAGAAACATGTACACGTACAACATGTGTGGGTGATGGAGCTAAATGTTTTATTTTCCTTGTAAAATTTGATGTTGACGTGAACTTGTCACAAGTGGTTCCGTGCTGCAATTGGTCGTCTCAGTGACTAACTGCATGTTTGTCTCATGTTGTACCTTGTTTGTATGCCGTGTGTATCATCAAAAATGTCCTCACCTGCTCTGTGCTTCCTCTAAAGTCCAAATCATTCACTTCTCTGCGCATGACTCAAATCACTTACATTCGCTCAGTATTCTTCAAAGAGTAAGGGCAGATCATTTCAAGATTTCAGTCTACTTCCTGGTTTACTTCCGCTTGTGGAGCTTCAAGGATGATATCTGATGAAGAGTTGTCTTGCGCCATCAGATGTACGAGCTTTATTAAAACAACATACACGAGCTGTCACCAAACCAAAACGTGCACACGGGGGATACAGCTATGGAATCAATGCCATTATATCGCTTTGCTTAAATTCAGTGAACATAAGGTAATATGTTATATGTGATATGTGAGCATAACATATCGTAATAATAGAAAACAAGTTCACCAAGTTCCACCCGCCACATGAGGTGTTGGTTACCAGCCACCTCTACATGTCGGCTTGGCCACCGCAGCATGCAGGACACACTCAACAACATATGACATAACATCGCAGCAGCGAAGTCCCCACTGTGTCAGAGGGGCTTCTCAGAACCGGATAATATTCAAAACACTCAGAGCAATACCTTACGTGCGCTATAATTGCTGTTGCTATCAAATGCAATTTTGGGACTAGCTATGTTGACTCTCGTGAGACTATTTTCTTTGGGGTTTCAGAAACGTAGCCAGAACGGTGTTACTACAAAGTGTGTCCTCTTGGAAGGGTTCCACATACGAAGCAAGCCAATCAAGTGCAAATTTTGTTTTGGTTGTGTGAATTTTTCTTTTATCTTGCTGATTTTCATATTTTATACTATTGCGCATATTTTACTGCAGATTGTTTTACAAACTGTGAAGTATTCAATCATAATATTTTTGGCATTGTGGCAAAAAAAGGGCAAATCAGCACATGTTGAGTGTATCTTGTTTTCATTGTTTTTTTTATGTCATAACACCAATAACCAAATTGCTTATGACAATGAAATAGTCACATAAAGTATGTATGGCTTACCATATTTCTAATTTTCCCGTGTCATTAGTTGTGTCTGGTCCAAGTAAAAACAAAGCCCACTGTTTGTTCCAAGTGCTTGTGATTGAAATTATTGTTTTGCATTTCATTGGTTGCTCATGGTTTGATTTTATTTCTATTTATTACGTGTGTGTTGGTGGCAATGACAAATCTGATCATTAAAGCAAAACTGTCGGTTCTCTTGCAGTCTGTGAACTAGATTTATTTATTCATTGACTGAAACACGACCCATTCACAATCATACTTTCTACATAAACTCTTGTCATTCTAAACTTAGAATTATGATGCATTTGTACAGTAACTGTTACTTATAGGAGACCCAAACTTTAAGTTGGATGACAATTTGGAACCAAATATTGGAATGTTCACAAATTATTATACAGACCAGCTTCAACACTATATAAATACACACATATACACACGTGTGTGTATACCAGTGTATACACACACACACACACACACACACACACACACACATATATATTTATAATTTGGCGGCCTGGTTGACCGGTGGTTAGCACGTCGACCTCACAGTGCAGAGGTACCAGGTTCAATCCCAGCCCCAGCCTCCATGTGTGGAGATTGCATGTTCTCCCCGGACATGCGTGGCAGGTTGATGGAACACTCTCCATTGTCCCTAGGGGTGAGTTTGAGCGCGGATGGTTGTCTATCAATGTGTGCTCTGCGATTGGCTGGCAACCGGTTCAAGGTGTCCCCCGCCTACTGGACGAAGACAGCTGGGATAGGCTCCAGCATCCCCCGCGACCCTTGTGATTTATATTTACTGTATACATAGACACACACGCACACACACACATACACACCCCAAGCACAATTGACACTGGACTAAAACTGAGTCAAAATTTTAAAATAGCTGATAAAATTAACACTACCAACATGCCACTGGTGACAATAATGGTGGAAAAAATATTGTTCAATGATTTATTTTGATCATTTAAACAAAGGCGTACACTTTTTATATTGACTATATGTTTATCTTGTAATATTCCATCCCAGACTTTAATTTCCCTCCTCAGCCCCAGATGTTTTTTTTTAAACAAGCAAATTGACTAACATTTACTTTCTGATACTTCACTGGTCTGTCTGGCTGGTGAACCAGTCTAAGATCTCCTGTTTGTTCTGCTGTAGCCATTTGATATTGGCTCTTGTCCTCTCCAGGGCCTGTTCCACTGCCAGAGTTGCTGAACCAAAGCCAGTAGCATGGTGCTCGCTCACAAAATCATCCAGCTACCAGAAGAGGCATGAAAAATATTTCAGACACATCCATAAAACGCATTACTATTCTTAACATTGCCAGACCTGTTGTAAGTGGGCAGGTGTGGAAAACCTTGCTGTGACTTCATCAATTATCAAGGCAAAATTGAAGGAGCCCATACTATATCTAGAAAGAAGAACATGTTAACCAGAAACAGTTTCCACTTTATTCAACTTATCATGGTCATGAGCGTTCTCAGGCCAGCTGCAAGAAATATTCCCGACAGCATGTTCAAGGTCTGCCCTTGGGCCTTGTGATTGGACCATCTTGAAGCACTTGGATTTTGCGAGGGGGAAGGGGGTGGGAGTCACCAGAAGTCACAGGTGTGTCATTGTTTTATGGTAACCTGAAGATGAGTATGAGTTTACTTGGTGTGTGCCTATCATCGCTCATTATCTACATCAGCCTGGTTTCTACCTTTGATTATATTTGTGCTTGCACATTAAAGACTCCAGTCGTGTTTTGTTCAAATTCCTCATGACAAAAAGGAGCATTGACACAAGTTTTTCCTCATGAGTAACTTGCAGCTGTCTATTCGTGAGGATGAATGGGTGGCAAAAATGGGGAAATGCCAGTATTTTGAGGGTAATGGCACACTGTAATGTAGTGTAAAAAGTAATTATAATACATCATTCAATACAAATATATGAACTACGAAATACACACGACGTCGCTGATGGTGCCGTGGTACACACGCCAGGCTTGTGTGCGGGCAGCCTGATATCAGTTCCCACTCAGTGACGGTGTGAATGCGGGTGTGAATGGTCGTTTGTCTTTGTATGTGCCCTGCGACTGACTGGCGACCAGTTCAGGGTGCAGTCTGCTTTCCGCCCTAAATCAGCTGGGATAAGCTCCAGCAACACACCATGGCCCTGTTCAGGATAAGCGGTGTTGAAAATGGATGAATGGATGGATGAACTGAATACGTTCATTCATTTAAAAAAAGGCTTTTGAATTGAATTTTGAACTCGTTCCCCAACACTGTTTGTTTCTGACTCATTTTACCATTGCTCTGTTGAAGTTGTACGGCACAAATAAATATGAAATTACAAGACGGGAAACTAAAATGACCTGTCCAAATGTAACGTTAAACCAGAAACCAGATGATGAACAAAAGACAAATCAAAATCAAATTCAGTCATAAAAGAATAATGCAAAAGAAACAAACTTCACACCCATTCATTTCTATCCATTTACCACAGAATTATGCATGATTGTAGAATACTTACTGAGTGAACATGTAGTCCCATTGTAGCCTAACAAAGTTCCATGCTAATTCCTGACCCAAACTGTTGCTGGCCACAGCCCCAATTACGAAAGCGGCGTCCTGCCTGCGAATCATAGATGGCTCTAAGGTGTATGAGAGATACCTGTGAAATCAGGGATGACAGCTATTGAAGACAGACAGAGTCCAATTGAGATCATTTGTATTCAAAGCGTTAATGAGTAGAATTCACTCACCTCTTCAGCAATTGTGTGTTGCCGGTACAGGCAAGGGCAGACATGAGCTGATTTGCCTCGCTGGCGACAGACATGTTCTTGAACTGGGCCCAGCCAAACTCCCATTCGGCCTTGTCACCAGACGCTATGGCGCTGCAGTATACTGCATCCCGCAGGTGTGGATGGATTCTGTCAAGAGAAATACACGATGGTCATATGTTCCAAAAAATTGAATATCATGTATCACACACACACACACACACACACACACACACACAATTTGATTGGCCTGGAATGACTCCAGCCACATTATAGTTTGTATTTCACTAATTTGCAAATAGAGCCTTTCTTTC
>CAAKHF010011431.1:15933-26062 GCA_901007745.1 Hippocampus kuda
CTGTATGACACCATTTTTTATAGTCTCCAATTTAAACACACACACACACACACACACACACACACACACACACACACAAGTTATGTTGAGGGTTGTCCATCCATTGCTTGAACCAGGTGCTGGTCAACTTTTGGCAATGTGTTATTCCAGTCCTGCAGGCCATTTGGATGGCATTCACCTGATTGTACCTGCAGGACAGAAACAGCATGGACATTAGTGGGATCTGTCATTCGTCCATTTATTGTGTGTGCCTTGGAATACCCTCTGTTCATCCTCCCTGAAGGTGGCTTGGATTGCAACACTCTTTAAAGTTATTTTTGAAAAATCATTCAGTGTTATCTCCTCATCACATCATCATGACGACTGCTGTTTGAAACACTGTTATTTCAAAGGCAAAAGGTCAGCAGAGTGGCACTGAATTTTTGGGGGGGGATGCATAGATTAGCATCAGTTAATGCGAGACTATTGAATTCTGTTAAGCAGCATATATTTGATTTTGATTTGATAAAAGCATGACACATCCTGTACATGGTAGGAAGAATTCTGGGAACGGTTTTGAATTGTGAGAAAATGTATAGTATCTTTCCTTAAATGAACATCATTTTACACGGTTCGCCTCTAAGAAGCACTAAATGATATCGATCAAGCAAGCGACACGTATAACTCATGCACATTGGATTTTTACTTTTAAGCTCTTGAACAGTCCACATATGCTGTCTACCTTGATGGCTGAACAATTTCCCACAACTCACAGAAACCAACAAATGTCAAACATCAACAGTACTGTCAGTGACTCAGCATTGATATGGGCTCACCAAGTACTCCATGCATACTTAATACATGGTCCAAAAGCCGCAGCACAGTACAACCTAAAAATATCTTGCCATCTTTTGTGTTGTTCTTAAAAGTGTGTTTTCCTGCCACAATACACTCCAATTATCGTGATATACTCACTGGTCTGTATGTCTCTGTGGAATCTGGATCCAGTCTGATGTCATGTTTTTAAAATACAGGTAAAGAGGGGTGACTAACTTCTTCATGTACTCCTGGAAGTGTTTCAGAGAAGCGAGTGAAGTACATTCTGTAAATATTGTTTTCCATAGCTACGAGGTAGAAGAAACATGACGTGTCTCACTTTTGATTAAAAGTTGCAATTTACGTACCTGCAGAGGATGATAGACCTCAGTTTGGTCCAACATAAGGTAATAATACTGAAAGTTATTCAAAGCGGTCTGCCAAGGAATGTACTCAGTCTCAGCATATAAATAAGATGTGGTTCTCAGAGCAAGCGAGGCAGAGACGAGCCGAGCTCTGCAACGTAAACACAAATACTTCAATTTGACTTGTTTATGGGCTATTTAATTTAAAACCTTGTTGAAAAATAATGAATCTTCTTTGCAGCTTTTTCCCCTATTCAGAGTTGCTGTTTTTGGATGACGTTTTGGCATAATTTTGGTTTCTGTATTTTGTTTTGTTTTGCTGGGAAAAAGTGAATGTTATCCTTGATTTTCATTGGTAGACTGAATAGAAGTAAAGGAAATAGTCCACTTAGTGTTGTCATGTGTAACAGCAAATTACCTGTAACAGGTTGCAAATGGAGAAGAAAATCATAGACACACTTGAATGTTCTACCTGGCCAGATTGAAGGCATCATCCACAAGCTGGGCTCTGTTTGTTAGTGGTATAACCTGCGCAAGACATTTTAATGTTCGCACATACAACATGATGGCAATTCTATTTATTTTACGAAAAAGTACGACAGGACCACAAAATAATGGCTAAGTATTGAAATCAGAGTATATACTGTACCTGATGATCTCTGATAAGCTGAGCCAGAAGTCTTTCCCAGTTTCCTGGATCATAATTTACCCGATAATAACCTGTGACGTTGATATTAGCAAGAACCCACAAGCCGCCACTCCTCATCTCCAAGTTTACTTCTAAAAGAGGCAAGGCAGGAGAAGATATACAGCACGGTACATGATTTGCCAGCTTTGTCAGAAAAGTTCCAGGTGTGATGAAAAAAATCTTTCAAGTTACAAACTAAGAGATTTCATTTCCCCTTCAATGTAGGCCAGGCAACCAACCAGAGATATGAGGTTTTAGGTTTGAATTTCACTTCCAGGCCACTTGTGTGGTTTATCACAATACAGTATACTTTCTTCCTCTCGCTTGAACAAAATGTCATATAGGTTATTTAACACTCTAAATTGACTGGTAGGACTTACTCCATATAGACAAGCACACATGCACTCAAGGTAGAATCTGCCTTCAAACCATTGTCATTTTCATCCCTGGGCAAGTCTAGGTTACCATGTTTGGGAATTTGGCAGACCGTGCTGCGCCATGTTGGGCGTGTTAGCGGATTATTATTGTTATCATCATCTTTGTTTATTACAACAACCCCCGTGGGTCGCAGTACAGGTATGCGTGGGAGACAAGCACACAAACGATCTATGTGGAAGGCAGTCTCCCAAGTGCCCACTTCACAGTGGTGATTTGTGATGCAGTGACCCAACATGACATCATCCACCCACGAAGGTAGGATTGTAATTCCTTATAAGCATACTTTGTGCTTCAATCTGCTGCAAAGACTTCAGCGAGTCTGTTTCCATTCATCCATATCCAAGCCACTTATCCTCATGAGGGTTCCAGGCATACTGGAGTCTATCGCAGCAGTCTTCGGGCAGGAGGAGGGGTACACCCTGAAATAGTTGACAGCCAATTGCAGGGCACACACACACACACAAGCTTTAGCGCTAAGAATCATACCTAGGGACAATTTAGAGCATTCCATTAACCTTCCATGCATGTTTTTGGAATGTGGGAGGAAACTGGAGAAACCGCACGCAAGCACGGGGAGAACATCCAAAGGCTACACAGGACAGTGGGAGTCCGGAATAGAATCCCAGATCTCTGTAATGTGAGGCGGACATGATACTCAATGGTTCACCCTGCCGCTCGTTTCCATCCATCCATTTTCTAATGAGAATGCAACAGCTTTAGTGGGGGAGCCCAGACTTTCCTGCCCCCAGCCACTTCTTCCAACTCTTCCCAAAGGCTCCTTTGGCATTCCCAGGCCAGCCAGGAAACAATAGTCTCTCCAGCATCTCCGAAGTCATCCCCCGAGCCTCCTGCCGGTGGGACATGCCTGAAACACCTCATCAGCGAGGCCTCGAAGAGACATCCTCCCCAGATGCCCGAGCCACCTCGTCTGAGTCCGTCCCGGATGACTGGCCTTTTCACCCTATCTCGAAGGGAGAGCTGGCACTGCAGAGGTAACTTTTCAGCCGCTAATATCCAGGATCTCGCTCATGACCGACAGCTTATGACCATCGGTGATGATAGGAACATTGATTGACTACTAAATCCAAAGCTTTGTCTCCCACTTACTGCCGGCAATGCGAACCATGGTATGATCCAGTGAGTAGGCTCACTGGATCATGTTCATCGCCACAATGGCGCAAATGCTACTTTGTACCTACACCAATGTACAAATATATAACAACAGAAAGAAAACTCCATCCTTGCCCACACACATTGTGCTAGACTTGTTCTGGCCACAAAAATAGTGTGACTTAGTGTGACTGGTTCTTTGTCTGTATTGGTGAGCGGTCCAGGCCATACCCAGCCTCTCGCCATAAGTTAGCTGCGTGCCGAATGAGAACAAGGGTGACAGAGAATGGATAGAAGAATAGAGAATGGATGGAAGAACTACACATTATGGTTGTGTTCTATGAAGTGAAGTTGTGTTATTGTAACAAGAGCATGTCATCAATCCTATAAGCCCGTTTGTGCATTTTTAATACATATATTAAATTAGTCCGTTTGTTCAATACCTGTTTTTTTTATCAGCCACCAGATAGGTCTTTGGACCTCGCCAGACTTCATCCATTGAATTGGAATCAGCCACTCGTAGCTGTCGAATTCATGATAAAAGCAAATTGGATAACATAAAATAATTTGCATCAAATACTCTTTGTACAATTTTATTTATTAAAAAAAAAAAGCATACTTATATGGTGATTCCACTGAGACTTTGGATTCAGCATCCAGCAAAAAATGCTTCTGAGTCACCTTTCCTGTGGCAGTATCTATCATAACGACAGGGAAGCCCATCTGGAGCACCCAACGATTCATGATGTCATGAACTCGATGAGGAAGATACAGATCGTTGGCTTCCACAGCCTGTTGAGAAAGGCTGCATTAATGTTATACTATTTTAGCGCACGTGCGATAGAGCGCAAAACCCAGCACACCCTGATTTTCATACAGGCACAAGGCTTTAATTTGGCAGACCAGTCTACGCCAAGCTGGACTTACTGGCCCTAACAAAGGTGTACCTTTGCATGAAGGCCCGGTGGGAGAAAGTCAGTTTACACTTGCTCGTACCATGTCGAAATACTACTGCAGGCAGTCTAACGCGACTTTGGTCAATTTGACTGGGGCAGAGGCAGGCAGTTTCTGGGCTCTGCGAACATGAGTGGTGGATGTCACATGTATTTTAATCATAAAAATGTGAACAGCGGGCATCAAACCCTCTACATCAGTGGTTCCCAACCATTGTTGCCTTATGTACACTTTTGTCAGGCCATGAGAACTCCATCCCTCACAATGTAGAACGCAACACAATACTGAACAAGACAATGATTTAGGCCCACTAAAATAGTTTTCCTTTTTTTTATTCATCAGTGTGGCTGAGCTACACATTATTGTCTCCCCAAGGAAAAGTTGTAGCGCACCCATACCATTTTATTGATCGGCTTATGGAATGGCTATTTAAATATCATTGTGGAAATAAATTACGTTTCCCTGTACTCCTTACAATGTGCTCGCATATCCCTAGGAAATACTGCTCAAAACCATTGTAGGAATCACTTGATCACTTGATCTGATATTTGAATGATATTTTCATCTCCGGTGACCAATAAGCAGCAGCAGATTTAATCAAATATCTGTAATAAAAGGAATGTAAACTCATTACCGTTTGTAAATTGTCCCATAGGTCATTTCCTATTGTGTTACTGTAGGCAAAGTGGTTCAAATATTTCTGAAAAAAAAAGACAAGCAGATGATGCTGCATTAGATTTGCAATTAGTTTGTGGGTTGTGGACAATATTGCTAATTATGATTTATCAATAAAAATGTTGAAGCAAAACTAATGAATAAAAATATGCTTCAACAAGACCGCATACATTGAGTCCTTGGACAAAGACAGGCTCTGACAGGAAACCAGACAACATTCTCAAAACTGCTGCACCCTGAGGGACCAGAAAGCAACAGCGAAAATCAATAACACAATACAGACACCGATCAAGTGATTATGCAAATGATATTATGCTCACATGTTCCTACAAAGTAAATAGTCAATGAAAATGAGTCATCCATCAACCTACTGTTCACGTGATCACCCATTACATTATGGTTCAGATGTTTTTGATCAAAGTTCCCAATGACAACAGTCTAATACATATAATAAAATAAAATGTACTGCTCTAAAATATCATGTTCAACAGCCTGTTCCCAACATCGTCAAGATCAGGGGTGCCCATACTTTTATGACCGAAGATCTACTTTTCGATCAACCAACCTCCCGCGATCGACCCGTTACCGCGCACGCGCATAAGTACGTACTTACACACGCATGCCAAGAAGAGCAACAGCCTGACGGGAAGCATGTGACACACTTTTACAGCCTCTTAACTATTGTAGCTCACGCGTACCGTTTTAAAATGCTTCTCTCGGCCTTCCATTGTCATGATTCTGTTTGTGACCAACAGGTGGCACTGTAGGGTTCTCCCTGCAGCTGCACACCTGTTGGTCGTTATGTGATTAGTACCGATCGTATAAAAGGACTCCTGGCACGACCACTCAGTGACGGGTCATTGTGGCTGTTTGTGTGTTCGCCGCTGTCGTGTTTGTTCCGGTCATGTTTCAGTTATTGATAGTTTTTGTTTCAGTCATGGTTTTTGCTTCCTACTTTGGATTCGTTTTGTTTTCAGGACTTTGTTTAGGATTTAGTTTTTTTCTCAGAAAAAAACATCTCCACAGCAGCGGAGCGAGGGAGTGTTGTATTTAATAAATAAGTCCACCCACGCCTCACTGTGCTCTGCTGGCGCGTTCTAATGCAGTATATGCGGTTGGGTGACCAGTGGCGCGTTTGAAGCGTTCCCAGGCAATTTTTGTCCTTAGCTCATTTCACCTGAGTAGGTTGAAAAGACCTTTTTGGCTGCCTAGCGTCGTTGAAAATGTACGTACATGCGCATGAATACTTTGATGGAGCCGAAAAAATCCCAACATACACACACATATAGTGTTGGAGGGGACGGAGAGGCCTCCAACACAGCCAGCTTTCTTCACCGGCTGGATTGAATTGTTTACAACTGTTCAAGTGTGAAGATAGCGTTTAGCTGTGAACACAACTACCGTCGGTCAACCAGACTCACTGGAGATGTGTAAACTTTTTTGGACGGAGGACGAGTACACTCCTCGTCTTGTCCGCTTGAAGCAAACACGGTGAACACGCCCGAGACAAGCGGCGCGTCGTGATATTTCACATTGAGTACACTCTGTGGTGGATGACACATGCAAAACAGGCTGGGCGTGTTTCTGTCAGTCGTTCTATGAAACGGGAATCTGTTAGTCTTTGACCCGGTTAGGGATGATTACGGGGACGGATGAAAATCCACTCCCATCCTTGCTTTGTCCGTCGTTTTTAAAAAAAAAACCTCTCATCCTCTGTCCCCTAAATAGGCGTCCTTCTGGGACAGATGGTCAGACCCTTCCGTCCCAGTGACGGAATGCCCACCTGTGGTTTAATCACCACTTGCAAAGCATGACTGTGAGAAACGTTTAAAGCAAGAGACTGAAAAAAATATCCACATCTGGCTAAGAAAAGCAAAATGTTCTGAGAATAATGTGAAACTAAAGTCAATCAAAGTTATATTCAGAGAGATTAGTGATACTGTATTCTTATTTTAGCAACTGAAGCTGACCGAGACAAGGGTCCGGCGCCACCACACATTGCCATCGTCACACCCTGAGGGCAGACAACCGGGAAGGGCCAGTGGCAATTATGAAAGAGACGAGCCCCATGTGTTGCATGCACCTGACCGGGGACATTCTCCCCCGATCAGACTTCCGCCAGACAACCTGCCTGCACCGCAGCCATTGCAGCGGTGGCGGCCCAGCCTCCTTACCATTCCCAAGAAATGATAAATATTTGGTCCCCGGCCCACATGGAAACCAGTGTGTGTGGATGTGGTTGGGTGTTTGAGTTATGCATGTATGTGTTAAACCTTGCTGTATGAGATGGTATCAAACTGCTGACTGATCTGCTCAGGCAGTAAAATGCTGTCTTCATTCGAAGACAAAGGATGAGAGGAGGTCAAGGCATCGACTGCAAACGCTCTGTGGATTTTTTGGAGCACAAACTGATCTTTCTAAACAAAGAAACAGTGACATCTTCAGTCAGTTTCAGGAGATTTACGTAGGTAGGCAAACAAAACAAAACTGTCTGCACACCACTCAAAAGAGTAACATTAGCATCATTGCACAAGTGGGATTGGAACATCTTAATTTAACAACCATCAGAGGAAAAAAAATTGAAAGCTTTTTGCCAAGAAAATAAGAGAAGCTGCTTAGCTGCATATATGGAGAAATATTGAAACTATAAAGAACGAAATGAGGTCCTCACCATGCCCCAAGTTGGCTGTAAACGGTCAGCTGCCAGATAAGACACATAAGAAGCAAAGCCCTCATTGAGCCACACCTCATTCCACCACCGCAGGGTCACCAGGTTACCAAACCACTGCATGAGAGAATGACATCACACAGCACCATATTTTGTGAATCACTCAGCTGAAGGACTCCTTTTTAAGTACGAGAATGAAATCATCAACAGACCATGTGCGCTAGTTCATGAGCGATGATGGTGGCTGTGCTCTGTTTATTTCGACTGGAGGAAGTCAAGGGGCTGTAGAGCAGTTTGTTTTCTCTGTATGTCACCAAACCCCAATTCTCCATCGCCCCATAATAGAAGTCTGGCAGAGCGATTTGATCTATGACATGAGAGAGCAGGAGAAAAAGTATTGATTGGACGGCCTTCGGAGGCAGCACAAACAAAGCACAGTTTGTTTCACAAACAAAGCACAGACAAGCACGTATCAAAGAGCATTTTGCTGTTGTTGGGATGCAGCTTCCCATTGCACTCAAAACACACCAATGTTTTTGAGAACCACAGGCAGTTGAACAAACTTCCACAATTGAGTCACTCCAGAATTTATTTTCTTGAAGAAATATGAGTGCAAATATCAAGGGAAAATTGTAATTATGAATGAGGCCCACCCAACTTCCTTAGAGGATAGGAGATGTTGTAATAGAATTGAAGAAATTCCAATACGGGTCTCGTCACACTACGCGCATAGCTTCCTTGTCCTTGCTCCAGGGCCTTCTTCCGAGCCCAGATGCGTAACTGAAAACACACGTTTTGATTGCACATCATCAGTTCTTAATGTAAGTTTTCGAAAGAGAAGAAAATAACACAAGTACTTTGATATTCACATTTTAAGTGTGTGGAATTATACAGCAATTCGAGTCAGCATGTACAATGTGATTAAAATGGGCATAAAAAAAAAAATATATATATATATATATATATATATATATATATATATATATATATACACATATATATACACATATATATATATATATATATATATATATATATATTAATATGAGGGTCTCAAGCCTGGTGACACAAATGTTATCATTTGGCATATTTGGAGGAGAACATATTACAATATAAAAAAATAAATTGCCACAAATCAAATATTACCAAGATGTCGCCTTGTGCATCAGTGAGGTGTGTGTAGTCTGAAATGACAATGGCCAACAGATATGTTGACATTTTCTTAGTTGGCTCAAATGTGGTCCTTGTCACAGCGATGCCATCAATAGTTGTGTTGACTGCATCTGAAATAACCGCAAACACAAAAGATTGTTCCACAAATATTGAAAATTAATGGGAGACACATTCGTTGCAGAGAACCGGGAAGGGAGTGAACGTCACTCGAGCAGCCAGTTGTTGTACTTCATCCTCCACCCACAGCATGCAAAAAATATAATACTTAGTTGTGGTGTGCGGTTACTTGAAATCGCAAAAGTGCATTTTTCTTCATGAAGAAAAATGTTTTGCTCCTGGATTATTCATCCATCCATTTTCTGAACCGCTTCTCCTATCACAGCCATCTTCAGGCAGTAGGCGGGGGGCACCCTGAACTGGCCAGCCAATCGCAGAGCACACATTGACGTACAACCATTCGCGGTGAAAGTCACACCTAGGGACAATTTCGAGTGTTCCAACAACCTGCCACGCATGTTTTTGGAATGTGCGAGGAAACCAGAGTACCCGGAGAAAACCCACGCAGGCACGGGGAAAACATGCAAACTCCACACAGGAGGGTCGGAGCCGGAACTCCTGAATTATGATGATTTTAACCCTCATATTATGTTGAAAAAAAATCACATTGATTATGTTGTTGGTCATTTTGACCCGTACTGTAAAAATCCACACAAAATAGTCAAAAAACAGGTTATACCAGTAACAACTTTGTTTAAAATGATGGAAACATTCAGAAAAGCGACAGACAACAGATTTTTAATCCCAACAGCATATTTAAGAACTGTTTAATTAAAAAAATTTCCATGTCATGTTTCTTTTTTTCATTTAACTTTTCTGAGCTTTTCAGTGTTTTATCTACAAAGTATTGCACTGGCAGTTGTATGTGTGCTTGTCAGATTGTCAAGTCCCCCTTTGGTGGAGTTGTAGTTCAGGATCATTTGTGGCTTCATGTCTTCTCATGTGCTCAGAGATGCATCTGTGTGCATAGTGCTCATTACAAGAACATTTTTGATTTTCTTTGGGCAGTATGAAACAACTGCTGCTTTCTCAGTGAAAACAAACACTGAGGAATGCAGAGTTCTGGTCTGCATCTTCAGAATTTCACCGGGAATTTCTGTCTTATTTCCTCTGACTGTTGCCACCATAGTCAGCTTTCTCTCCTGAACTTCATCTCCAAGGCCGCACATTGTAAAGAAGTTATGACTTTGCAATCCTTCACTCATC
>CAAKHF010011432.1:0-10573 GCA_901007745.1 Hippocampus kuda
CCTGAAACGGTTGCCAGCCAATCGCAGGACACACACAGACAAAGAACCCTCGGTACGCTCACACCTCGGGAGAATTTGGAGTGTTCAATCAACCTGCCATGCATGTTTTTGGAATGTGGGAGGAAATCGGTATACCAGTGAGGACCCACGCAGGCAAGGGAAGAACATGCAAACTCCACACAGGGAGGCCCAAGCCGGAATCAAACCCTGCACCTCTGCACTATGAGGTCGACGGGCTAACCACTCGTGCACCGGGCCACCCCGAGACATTTCTACTGTTGTCTATGACTGCTTTTTGCTGTCTGTTTTCTATCCTCTATTTGTATTGGGGTTTTTTAATTGTTGTTGTTATTATTGGGTTTTTTTTTGTAGTCTCTTTCATCAAGGTATCTCCCCCCTGAATCTACATTCTTCGCAGGTTTTATCATTTGCGATTGCTTTCTTCCTTAATTGCCGCAAGTTGTCTGCCGAGAAGGTGTTGTGGTTGCTGTTGCTTTGTTGTTTTGTCTTTGCTTTGTGCTGTCCTCTTGTCTCCATCTATCACCCAATAAAACAAGTACCAGTCATTGTTCTTGCCTTTGTCTTTTTGCTCTTGCTTTTGTAAGCTTAAATGATAATGAATAATATAACATAAGCTTACACTTTTGTTGTCGCTCTTCTCTTTATTTGTCCCAGAATAGTGTTGGCATAATTGTTTATTTTAAGGCCCTATGGGGCCCATTTTTCCACTCAAAAACTATATATATAGATATATATATATATATATATATATATATAGATATATGTATATATCTATATATATATATATATATATGTTCCTTAGAAAGTGGGTGTGATCGTGACTGCTAAATTGTGTTACAAAATGAGCCTAAAATCACTGATGTGTCATTCAGTGTTGACATCAGTTTTAAGTACACAACTATAAGATCAGTGCAAATGTTTGTGTCATTCCAGACTCCTTTAATTGCACTTTGTCTCATTTCTCTCTGTCTGTCTGTCGGTGTTTCATAATGTCATAAGCAAAACCACAAACAACAACATTGTGGACCGTCATCGCTTTGGCAGCGTGACACAAACGTGTTGGCGTGCGGCCTCAACTGTCGTCAGGGCGTATCAGGGCGGGAAGGCTCCGTGCGGCAAGTCTCCGCCCTCATCTCCTCCCGTGAAGAGGATTAGCCGCTCATGTTAGTTGCTAACAAATTGCTGCTGTGAATAAGCCTCTTCAAGAGCAGCCTAATCCCTCTTGGCACTTTTCTGACACACTAATCTCAATTTGGAACCAGCGAGGGATATGACGCAATGCATTATATTGTGAAGCAATACAATAGTTCATTGATGTTGTGTGCGTGCTTGCATGGCGACCCATGTCAATGTGTACTTTGTATGTACATGTTTTCTTATTTTAGTTGTCATTTTGGTTGGGTATGTCGATTCGTTTTCTGTTGAGCTTGTCCTCAATAAGGTCACAGGTGAGCTGGAACCTATTTTAAGGTGAGAGGTGGAGTAAACCCTGAATTGGTTTCCAGCCAATCACAAGGCACTTAGGCCTCATATGCAGACAACCTGTCATACACAGTCACATTCATACCTACGAAAGATTTCGAATCTTTCATTAACCTAATATGTAAGTTCTTGTCAGTGAATTTGAATGTTGGAATAAAAAATGTAATCTCATTCAGCAAACATATTTCATACTTAAGCAATTTGGTGCCCGCAAGCACAGCTAAGGCCCCAAAGGACCACGTCAGTAGCCTGCGGGCCTCTTCTAAAAAAAATAGCTCATTGGTGATGGGCCATTGTGATTTTCTAGGAAAGTTGCAGAGGGGATAAGATGAGAATGTGAGCACTGGCAATTTTTTTTTTTTAATAAAGTGATGCTTATTGATATTTATCAGTTTCACAATTGTTGTGACAAATCATTAACATGATCAGTGCCATTCCATAAATATCATTAAATACTACTATGACCAATAAAAATAGCAACAGGTATTATTTGCCACCTTTAGGAATGCAGTTCGCATTTGGCAAACATCAATACTTATCTACACGATAAATATCAAGGTTATTCATACATTCTGTCAGCCTGTGTAATTACAGTATTTTTATTGTGTTCACAAAATTCATAAAGCGGCATTAGCTGCTAATGTCCTCTATATTAGAGAAATAATCACGGCACAGTGAACCACTGCAAACTCTGGATTTCATGAAAAATTGCCTGCTTGATTTTCTGTCATGTGGTAAACAAGCCTTATATACTGTATATACAGTATATAAGACTTGTTTACCACATGACAGAAAATCGCAAACAGGCATGTATATATGTGTTTGTTTGGTTTTTTTGTATTATAGTATCTCATTAATTGAGACAACTGTCAACTTGTAACCATGACAAAAAAAAAAACCCAAAACAAAACAAAAATAAACATAAAACGAGTTGTCTGCTCAACCAAATTTCCACAGCGGAAGGCAATCGGCAGTCAAATGTTATGACCAGTACTGCACCACTGGATTGATTCATCATCATCATCAGAATTGTTGAAGCGTACTGGATGTGCAGCTATTGCACATTAATTATGTATCCGCATTGCTCGCTGCGAACCGTTTCCTGTATTGTATTTTTAAGGATACAGAAATGTTTGGAAGCTTTCAAAATGTTATTATCACAATATTAATTGTAATATTATTATAATGTATTTTGTGATCATAGTTTGTTGTATATTTATGGTTTAGAGCTTGTACTCAAATACAAGTATTTTGTTCAATAGGTCAAAGGTATATTTACTGAGGTCGATCACATGCGATGATGCTGAAAATGTCCTCAAAATAAAATGTCATTTCCACTTGACATGGGAAACAAACTCCCTTTTTTGACTCATGATAAAACCTCAACCGTAACCCCATCAACTGAGCATTAACTGCGACATCAGTGGATTCATCCATAGCTAGAAAAATGCACTCTGCATTTTTATTCCCCTCACACAGCTGCTTAAATAGATCACCAGTCAATACCTCAGCGCGTCTGGTTGCTGCGGAATCAGAGTGGGGGAGTGGGAGTGCTTAATTTCAGCTGTCATTTTCTCTTTTTGTTTGCCCTCAGCGATTGTGTACATCACATCAGTCATGCATTGTTTCGTTACTTCTGCATCTGAGAAAAGTACATGCCACTCTCAGTGAGCACTCTGCTGCTTTTTGCTGTTGTGTCGTAAATGGGACAAGAACCCGACTTGCAACCTCATATGGCAATATCAGTGTGCAATATGAATGCATTTACTTTTTTGTTTCTCACTGCTGAATTTGGAATAATCGTGTCTTTAAAATGTCTGTGCTTCGTGATGCCGTTCCAAATTGGAGATTTTCACAGCTATAGTCTCCCAGAATATGAAGCACACTGATCTTCTGCTTGAAGAGGGGAGGCATGCAATTTTTTTCAGTCCATTCTTCTTTGAATTGCCGATTTTCACTCTCCCCTTTTCGTTTAACAGTCAAGTCAGCCCATGCCATTTTTGTGCAATCTACACTCCCCCACTTGGCAAAATGTCAGCAAAAGTGGCAGTGAACTCAGTGACCCAGTAACAAGCTGTCTGATGCATTTGCGTCCGCACGTGTAGGAGCCAGGTCCCAGTGTACACGCGCTGACCCCAACAAGACACACAGTGAACGAAAACATTTTTCAATTGTGGTTCACCTGCCAGGCGGCAGGTCCCCACCGCATCTCACATCCACAATGAATGATTGGTCCATGATGCGTTGAGATGTGCGAAGTAAAGCGGGGTTTGCCGCCATACTACTACTTTTGGTGTCGGCATCTCAGAAAAGGTCGTAACAGTTCACGGGTTCACAAATAGACCACTGGTTTAGATCCTCAATACAGGCGATTTCAGGGGAGTGGTATTCACTATGTGCATGACAAGGACCCTCATCTGTCGGGATTTGGATCAGAGTCAAGATAAAGTCAAAAATGAGGATTAACAGTATCGACTCGCCCATTGACTTCATGTGGAAATGCGACAGTCGTCCTGCGTCCTCGTTTGTGATTAAATCAACTTTGCAAAAACACAACCCGACTGAAATGCATTAATTATGCCTTAAATGAAATACGTTTACGCCACCATCAACGGGTCCAAGTTTGACGCTCAACCACAATTTGGTGGCGACAAGCCTGACCTTCTCATGCAGATGATGGCTTGAATCATAGTGCAATTACAGAGGTCACTTTAAATTATGCAGCAGGGGGAAAGGGGCACTTGCCATCTGTCAGGAGAACTTATTTCACTGCTGCAAATGCTTCCATGCGCTATTGTCCTCTAAGTGCTTACATCCCTCATCTGTAGCTTTGCATTTGGATTTTATTCCATTTGTTGTACGATAGTTATCCCAAAGGAGAAATTGTCTTTCGACTCGATGGACAATACGTCTTATGTGCATTCTTCCACACTGAGAACGAATGAACACATGGCAGGCAGGGAAGAGTGATGGTGGTGCACCTTTGGGCACTTTGGGGGTAGTTTGTGTGATTAATTTCCTTTTATTTATTTGTTGCCACAGTCATGTGGAAATATTAGACCGGAGTTACACATTTAATAGAATTTGATTGAATTCATCTTGACTGCATGGTGGAATAGTGTCAGCCTCATCATTCTGAGTTTCAAAGTTCGAGACGGTTCTCATGAGAACGGCTCACGATGATGATTGTAATTACCGGTAATATTATTCTTATTATTTTGTTGTTGTTGTTATCATCCATCCATCCAACTCTCTGTACCGCTTATCCAGACATGGGTCACGAATGTGCCGGAGGTTCTCTCAGCTGTCTTGGGGCAAGAGGCAAAGTACACCCTAAACTGTTCTCCAGCCAGGGCACCAATAGGCAAACAGCCATTCGCTCTCACATTCACATGAAGTCCCATGAGTCTTTGATCATCATTACATGCATGGCTTTAAAATGCCAGAAGAATCCGGAAGACCTGGAAAAGACCCACACAAGACCGGGTAGAACATGCAAACTCCACACTGAACCCGGAATCGAAGCCCCAACCTCAAAATTGTGAGGCCTTACCAACCCTTACTATTATTATGATTGTTGTTGTTGTTGTTCATGATTTGTTGTTATAAATTTTCGGTCTGAGGCTTCTGTGCAGCAAGTTGCTGATTTCCAAAGCTGTTTTTTTAGCTATAACTTTATTTTGAAATTCACTTTTTAAAACTGCATTACCCTCGCAAGATAGTGACTTTTTCCTAAATAAAAATAATAAAAAATATTCTTGTAATGTGCAGTTAGTTTTTTTTACTATACCTTTTTTGTAAGAAAATCGCATTTTTTTGTTTTGTTTTACAGATTAACGATCCGCTTAGCTTCACCAGGGTTGTGGGTGTGCTGGAGCCTATCCAGGATGTATTCGGACAGTAAGCAGGGCACACCCTGAACTGGTTGCCAACAAATCGCAAGGCACGGACAGACAACCATCCATTCGCGCTCACAATCACACCCAGGGACAATTTAGAGTCTTCCATTAACCTGCCACGCATGTTTTTGGAATGTGAGAGTAAAACGGAATACCCAGAGAAAACCCACGCAGACACGCAGAGAACATGCAAATTTTACACAGGAAGGCCAGAGCCAGAATCAAACCCTACACCTCTGCACTGTGAGGCTGACGTGCTAACCAGTAGGCCAATGTGCCGCAACATGAGATCATTGTAATTATAATTGTTTACATGCTGTAGGTCTGCCTCTGTATTGTAATGAGACTGCATAGCAGTGAAGTCACAGTTGTCCAATTTTCAGAAGGTGAGAGCGGGATAACGGTCTAGCGTAGCCACGATAATAGAGCCACTTATCTTTGGCAAAATATACCGTCGAGCCAGTGAGAGTCAGCGTTAGAGTGCTAACATCAACACCTCAACTGCTTTACTTAACACATGAGGATTGTCCTAATCTGCTGTAATCTGTTATGAAAATCTGCTCATAAGGGTAGTAGCTGTTTGATTAATCAGCCCCCATGTGGTAAAAGGCCTGGCCTGGCCGGGCAGCCTGTTAAGTGGATGATAAGCATCAAAAGTGGCCGCATGTATCAATGGATAACTATCAGGAAGCGGGAGGCAATTTAATATCTTATAAATGTGTCTGCTGGCTAGAAAGCCACAAGAAAGCAGAGTGGATTGAATGTCTTGCTTAAGGTTCTCTTCCAGCATGATGCCAATCCATTTCCTTTGAAAAGAAACAATTATGCAAATATCAAACTCTGAAATTTTGCATATTACAAGACTCAGGCAAAGTGGCACTGCATGCCTGGCGGTTCATGATGAGTTTGTTTTTTTGTTTTTTGGACAGATGTACCAGGGGTGGAAGTGTAACTTCTTCCCGAGAAAGGACTCCCACGAATTTGCCTTTGATTATTTCTGAATTTTTGATCAAACAAAAACTAGGAGACATGCACATGTGAAAGGTTTTGTGCTAGCCATGTAACATATTGTTCAATAAATTGGGTATAATATTAGAGTCGATTCAATCTTGGACAGACAGAGACATATCCATGGACATGGCTAGATGATCACAATAAGCACACATGCTAATATTAGATGTCATCTATCCTCTAAAGTCTTTGTTTTGTTTTTGTCTAGGGTGAAATTTTTTTGAATTCAGGATCAAAAGAGTTTTTCAAGCAACTCATCTTTTCTGGCATACAAGTGTCAGAAAAAGAAGTTAACCGCACCCATATGTTATCTGGGACAGGAGATGCTTACATGGGACAGGAGATGAGAGCCAATTTCTTTTTCGTTAATGGACGCTACAGCTTCTTGCTGCTTTCAAACCTAGCTTTTTTTTTTTTCCGTGAATTATGTGAAAAACAATTGTAAATAGCACAGCCACCTTATCTACATCTATATTTATATTGCACTTAATTGAACTGTGTACATTGAAACTGAAACATTATTTTTGTGAATGCAAACACTTTGTTTTTCTTCTTTCTACCCCCCAATTTTGCTGCTGTAGACTGTAAATTTCCCCAGTGTGGGACAAATAAAGGATATCTTATCTTATCTTGTAGCAGACGTGTGCACATTTTCAGCATGACATCTTTGACCCACTGGTGAAAAGGACACTTTGATTCACTCCTCTTTCATCTATAACTGTTTCAAACAACAGAGTGTATGCAGGAAAAGTGATTCAGATTGCACGACTGTCTGTGTCTTATGTGTTGTGTTGTATTATTTTGTCATTTTATGTTAACTGTTCTTTTGATGGCGGCGCGGGCACCCGCAGCGGCTCCTGTTGTTGTCTTGTCTGATTGAGAGAGAAGAAATTTCACCTGTGTATGCACATGCAGCGCATTTGACAATAACGTTGTACTTAACTTGACTTGATCTGTGTCTATGCTTTGTAGGACTGGAGCAAAAAAACCCTGGCAGTCAGTGTTGGGGGGACTGAGTGAGAAAGAACAAAGGAAAACGGATCAAGTATCAAGTATCAAATACAACTTTATTGTCAAATGTGCTGTATGTGTAACATCCAGCACAGATGAAATTTCATCCGTCTTAAACAGACAACAGATAACAAGAGGAGCCGCTGCGGGTGCCCGCATGGTTGGATGGTCTTCGATTGGGCTGTGCAACTGTCTATTCAATCTCCAGAACCACAAAAACACCTAACGCAGTGACAACAAAGTATCTCTTTAAGTAAAACTGGATCGTTTCCACCAGATTATGATCCATAAAGGGTTCATTGAACCATGGATGGGAATCATTCTCTTAGAGACATCTGACCATCCTGTTTTTGCTGACTGTAATTGGAAGAGAATATCTTCAATTTAAAAGAAGATTAAAATTAGGCCTAATCATCGTTGTGCGTGAACGCCTCGTTAAGAGAAGTAGAACTCTGACTTGGAACGAGTTAGGGATGACACATGCAGTTGGCATGGATGGCATACATTTGGATGTACTGGGGGACTGGATTGCCTGGCAACCTCTCTTAAAACAGATGGACAATGATGTCAACACGGCGTACGTCGAGCGTGTGCTGCATAGAAAAACACGGAGAGCCTCTAAAACCAAATTGAATCAAAACGGCATCAACTTGAGAGATGTTTGTTCTAAAGTATATCAACCTTCATGAGCATATTATGCCAAGACATATGCAAGCACACATCAAGATAACCTGACAAATACACTATGAGCAGAAAGGTGAGCGTAAACATTGAAGCTGTCATTCCCGAGCTGACATAATTGTGACACCGGGGAAATTTCTCCTGAAGAAGCTCTGCTTGAGACGCTTCAGTGACGAGATGTTTGATGATGAGGAAATAAGTGGCCCCAAGGCGTCGCATGGGAGCCTGAAATGGGGCTCACACAAGGAATCATATCCAGCGCCGCTTATAATACAAGACCACAGGTGGATGAAATGCTCACGTCTTGGCCCCTGGAGGGATTTCAGTATTCTGTTCAAAGAGGAGGTGGTTGGAGGAGGCGGAGGTGTGCAGGTAGAGAGAGAAGATGAGCCATGAATCGTGCTATCCGGTGTGCAATATCCCCAGTGGGCAGGGTTCATTTCATCAAGCAAGATCGGGGACTAAAGCAAAGCTGATGTGTGCAGCGGTGATAAGAAGCAAGTGAAGGACAATGGGCCAACAGAGGTGACCAAAGTGGAGAGGCAGGACGTTGTGAAAGGGAGGCAGACCAATAAACGTGGAGGAGAGGAAGGGGAAAGTAATAGAATGGAGTGGGAATGTAATGGCATGGGAATCGGAGAAAGAGGTCAAAGTGAGTGGCAGTCCATCAAAGGTGAACGTGATGACTGTGTAGTGACGATGTGCATCACCACCGCTGTGACAATGAACATTGATTCCACTGTTACCATTTTATCTGTGTGTAACGCATAATCCATAGTCGATCAGAACGTCTTTTTGTCTATTTTTAACAATAACTGACTAAAACTAGACTAAAATCTTTTTGCGTTTTCGTCAACTAAAACTAGACTAAAACTGTCACGAATAGGAATGACTAAAACGAGACTGAAACGAATCAGCATTTTTGCCTAAAAGACTCAGACTAAATCTAAAATGGCTGCCAAAAACAACAGTGCACTGAAAATAGGCCGTGAACATTTCAGTATTAACTCTAGAAGTGTGATTTACGTTTTCTTTTTTTTTTTCGACTGTGATGACAACCAAAGAGCCACAAATCTAATCTAACAACACAAGATAGGAAATCAGAGCAATCCAGCAAAATGTATTGCGTATTAAATACAAATACCCATCAGTGTTACAGATCGAATGTAAATACACTCTGGCTCCAAAACAAGTGACAGTATCCATTTCGTGTTGGTACAAACTTGAATCTTTGGTGAAAATTATGTGAGATGAGAACTCGAACAGGTTGAATTTGACAATGGAGGTTCCACTATAGAAAGTGGCTTGCGTCCCAGTACTTTTATCCATATCGCGTATGCTCAACTTTCAAAGATTATTTTGTCACATTAAAGAGCGTGATGCTATTAGCAGTCTTTTCATGACTCCCGCCCTCTCCATGCATCGATCAAACGATTCTCCCCCCTTCACCGAGTCTTGTAAGCTTTGTCGCACTGTGAGCGCCGACGTAACCATGACAACTAGTTTCTAGAAACTCAGCGGACACAAAGCCAACCTTGAAAAGTAACAATGATGGAAGATACAAAGAAAAAATAAATGTTACATGAGGATCTCGGAGGAGGAGCCAATGCATTTTTTTAATCAAAGAACGTAACACCTGACGGTGCTGAACAATGTTGACGCAGCGGATGATGATGAGTAAATACAAGTGTGGCCTCGGTAAAATGTCCCCCGAAGCTGTTCCAAATAGCAAACCTGTGTCAAAGCATCTGACATCAGCGGGACGTTTGCGGGCGGCATGAAAAATCCGCGTTGACAACATGCTGGAGGCTTGGAGGCCGATGCGGAGCATACCGAATTAGGCCCGCGTCAGGCAAATTTCATGCTAATAGCCGCTGTGACATTTGGTGTTGTTATTGCATGTGAAATTGAGAAATTACAAACACACTCGTCGAGTTTCCGTCTCAATGCACCTTCTCATGCTTAATATCAAAAGGTTAATAGCCAATATGTAAATGGAGCCTGAAGGTGCAGGGAAAGTCCTCATTGATATTCCTTCAGGCTCTCCACCAAGTGGGATGTTTTGTTTTGATCTTTCTTCAAAGACGTCATCGCGCGCACGTAAAGTGGCAACTTGGAATTAGTACATACCAAGAATGTACGATAACACTGCAGCAGGTACCTACCGACAATGCTGACCCACTCTGAAGTTTTCCACACTGTTCTACCCTCATTTTAACTTCTAGCATCTTGATCCAAATCTATTCTGCATTGTGTGAGAAAGGGCAAGCCGGAGCTTTGTTCTTGACGCGCTGTCTTCTGTGTCGCGTGGAGAGTCTACCCTCTGCATTTTAAAGCATTTCAGGATGAAACTGTGAGCTTGACCCCTAAATGGGGCTTCTGTCAATTGCAGAAAAGAACAAGGACAGATCATTGTTTGTTTTGTCTCTAATATTTTTTTTTTTGGGGGGGGGGGGGGGGTTCTTCCC
>CAAKHF010011433.1:9670-27931 GCA_901007745.1 Hippocampus kuda
TGTTCCTCTCTCCCTCTCTCTCTCTCTCTCTCTCTCTCTCTCTCTCTCTCTCTCTCCCTCCCTCCCTCTTATTACAACAGTATATATTATATGCTGTTGTAGTAAGTAAGAGCAACAAGTCTGGAGGATAATATTAGGAGAATGATCGCTCCTCTCTCTCAACTCCAACTTTTTGTTTGTCTCCTTAATGACAGCGGGAGGGTTTTGCCTTTTCCAGCCAGTCCGACTCGGCTTTGAGAAGGTAACACCCAACGACCTCAGGGGTGGCCCGCAGTTTTCTTTCCCTCAAAATAACTCACCGGTGAAATGACCATTTGAAAATGTTAATATTTCCAGAGATTTACAGAAACAAAGTGTCGCCTATCGATATTAACCGTTTAATACCATGTTTAATCATTGTGATAATTATTGTCAGAATTCTTTAACATGATCGATGACTTCACAAAGGTATACCACATAAATCAAGGGAATTTGAGCAGTTTTATCAAACTGGTATCCCTTCGCATTCATCAGCTCCGGAGAAGTAGCTCTCACTTTCAAAAGAGTTGGTGACCCCTGCTGTATTGTAAGTATAAGCAAACGCAGTAATCATTATTGATCAATAGATGGCAATAATTCAGCATTGTCACTTTGCAAACCACCGATAATATGAAAAAGAAAAAGAACCGGAAGTCCAACCATGGGCTCGTTTGTCACCTGATCTCTGACGTGCTACAGGCGGACGACACTGACACTTTTAGAACTAAAGTAAGTCACCTCTGTTACCACCGTTTAGAACAAGAGCACGATAGTCGTCCACCAATTGATTCGGATCTCAAACTAACATAGAATATTGTTTTAATTTCAGAGATATACTGTTTCGGGGGATTGTCAAGCTCCACTTCCCCTGCTAAGCTAAACTAAACCGTCGACCAGCTCGCTCGAGCGTCGCGGAGGAGACCGTAAAAAATGCTGTCTCGAATGTTGCTATCGCTGCTCAACAACCTCCGCGTCGTCGAGAAGCTCGCGGAGTCTCGTCCGATCCGTAGGGCAGCGCAGATCACAGCCTACGCTATCACCAAGGCTCAGATAGTCGGCCGGGACGCCTCGCAACGGGCTTTGCGGTCCAAGACGCTGCGGCAGGTCCGAGAAGAGACAGGTCGAGTGCCCGACGGCGTGGAGGAAGTCGGCAGGCGACTCAAGAGAGTCGGAGAGACGTTCGTCAATGAAGTCAAGGATGGGTGGAAAGATGGATCAAGACAGGTTAAGAAATAATCCCTCAACCTGAATGATGAACTGAAATCAACTTGGAAAATGCAATGTCATCTCTTTGTGGCAACACTGCTGACATTTTATCCAAGTGTGGCTGCGGGATGCACCCAGACGTGCCGTAAAAGTTCTGTCAAAACTGATTGAACTCTAACCATGGAGCATTTTGATGCACGTGGAAAAATCTTCACACTCACACTGACATCACGATCCAGACGCGTGTTTGTGCGCCTGTGTAATTTACATAGACTGTACAAGTGTGGTGGCCGCCAGCAACACGAACTGACTTTTTCTTTCAGCCAAATCAATGTGGCACGAATATTAGGCCATTGTTGTACAAATCAATGTGGCACGAATATTAGGCCATTCTTGTGAATGAGTATCATTTTAAGGTACACTATATGACGATAATATTAAGTTTATGGAGATGATTTACTGTTGTGGCGATATTAAAATCATTGCAATTGATGTGTGGTCATCCATTTTCAGTATAAACAAAGTTTGCCAAAGATGTGATGGGTTGTTGAGAAAAGGATCACAACTAGATGTTTTACTAAACAGAGCACCTGCCGTAACATGTAACCAAGTGGTTAGCATGGCTGTCTCAGTAGGCTGAGGGTTGGGGCTTTGAATCTCGGCTTTGGCCTTCCTCTGTGGAGTACTGTACTTCAGTTATGTTCTGACAGTTATGATATTCGAACCCAGGGGTGTCAAAGTCTTTTTTGTTGGCAGGACACTACCGTCCACTCCAAAAGTATTGAAATGGTAAGGTAAATTATTTTATTTTTGTTGTGTGTACTGAAGAGGGAGAAAATGTCAAAAGAAAAATCTCAAAACACTATTGGTATCCTTCATAAAACCAAGGATCTCCGAAATACGGAATTGCAATACAATGTATAATACATGTTACTCACTATTGCTGCCTTATCTGACATATTGTGTGGAGATATGGGGTATTACAAAACAAAAACTCAGTCGACCTTAAAGCTACAAAAAAGAGCGACAGGAATGATTTGCCTTTCACAATATATAGATTCAACTATCAACTCTGTTATTTATCAAATTAAACATTCAAATTCGATGACTGAGTTGAATTTAAAACAGCACAAATAACGTCCACAGCATACAATAACCAAATTTGTCACGATAAACAAGCTGTTCAAAATCAGAGAAAGTTGTTATAATTTAAGCAGCGCAATCAGTTAAAAAAAAAAATCAATGACAAGAACAAACCTACAAAAAATAACTGTCTGTGCTGAAGCTGTTAATTTATGGAATGATTATGAAACAATTGAAAAGTTGTGCAACTCTTGCTGTGTTTAAAATGAGGTTTAAAAAAAATACAGTATGACAAAAAGATATACATCTGGTTAAAAACAAGAAAAACTGCACCGAATCAAATTTTCAAGGGTCTTCAGGTTTAATTTACCCTTTAGATTATCAGCACAGGGGGGCCCGGTGGTCCAATGGTTAGCACGTCAACCTCACAGTGGTTGTGGGCTTGATCCTGGCTTCGGCCTTCCTGTGTGGAGTTTGCATGTTTTCCCCGGGCCTGTGTGGGTTTTCCCCAGGTACTACGGTTTCCCCCCATATTCCAAAAACATGCATGGCAGGCTGTTTGAACACTCTAAATTGTCCCTACGTGTGAGTGTGTGTGCCCTGCGATTTGCTGGCAACCGGTTCAGGGTGTCCCCCGCCTACTGCCCGAACACGGCTGGGATAGGCTCCAGCACGCCTTGTGAGGATGAAGCGGATCGGAAAATGGATGGATGGATTATCAGCACACGTCAGTGATGTACAGCGAGTTTGACAACTGGTTACTTCTTCGCTACTTCTTCCCTCGCGTCAGATAGGAAAATATGAATCCAAAATATAAAATTAGCTTCTATTCCAATTTTGACCTTCATTAAAATACAAGAATGTCACAAATAAGGTCAAAAATTAATTTTTGAAATATTTTTTTCTGATTTTTAAAAAAAATTGTTTCAATTGATCCACCACTGTTCAACAATGTGACAGCAACACACCTGATTCAAATAATCGGGATCTTTCTAATGCTGCTTCATGCCAGCCGGAAGTCAGTCCAGTGTGTATCTGCCTCTCGCCAAAAGTCAGACAAGCACCAGCTATCCTGTTGACCCAACCTGGGACAAGCAACAAAGAAGATGGAAAGTCGAATTTGTTTGTGCCTTCTATGATTATATGTTCCAATCTGGTTCAGAGTACATATCCAGTCTTTCTCTTAAATCTTTATTACGCTCAATCATTGGAGTTGAACTAAGTTCACTCTGGCTGTATCTATCAAACATCTACCGCTACGTGATACGAAAAACATGACACACAAATGCCTTTTGATGCATTAAGAATTTATTGTAACAAGAGACACAACACAGCTGGCTAAGATACTTAATACCCGTGCAGACTCACTGGCCTGGCAACTAAATATTAGTTACGTTTCATCATTTCACACTGAAATAAAATCTCTGTTCAGAAGAAAGAATGCACTAATTTTCGACAGTATGAGTCAGTACATATACACTGATATGGCATCTGAACATCATATAAAAATAAATCTCTGGGTTTAAGAAAATACACATCAATGTAGTTCTGACAGAAATGAACAAGAAGAGGTACGGATTGAGAATCACAAAAGAGACAATCCACAAAGGGTTTTTCAATTTGGTTAAACTAATTCTGTTGAGCTGGAATGTTTATTTGCATTGCGGTACCTATTGCCACGTCATGTGGGGGTTCAATTATTTAGGCGAAGACCACTTCTGTAAGCTAAATAGTGATGGATAATTCGAAACTGTCCCTGAAGCTACTGTAGAAAAAAAAACTAAACATCGCGGCCTACCTGCTCTGATACGGCAGAGCCACCTGGGTGTAAACAAGGTGGTATAGACACTCATTTTCTTTTTCGTTTTTGGCCCCATAAAAGCATTTGAAAAGGTTTACATCAGTGGGAAGAGGGATCCGTTTTTTTCACCAATGCTATGTGATGGAGGGATTAGGACAAGAGAACAGGGTGAGGGAAGGGAGCAGGAGAAGAAGTTGCATATGCTGACTCTCAGATGGCTGTCAACACAGAGCAGAGCAGCGCTACGGTGACCAACCACAGCGAGGAAATCACTACAAGACACGGAACAGGTCACACGATAAATTCATCATATTACACTTGTAATGATGCCATTTTAAGACATCAAAATTAAATGTTATCGTTGTAAGCAATGTGTTTACCTGCACACGATGCATTACACTCCATGTTGATAAGTGAGTCCAAGTAGTTCTGGCCCAGCCACTCCTGGTAGGTCTTTCTGTCACCTACCCCCACGAGGCGTACGGTGGAGTCTTTGAAGATAAGATCTGTGCCCCTGTATGCCTGCGAGTCGAACATCCGGAACTCTGTACCCGTGTCGCTGCCAAAATATGTCTGTAATTTTTTTAAAAAAAAAAACGGATGGACAGTGAGGCTTCTAGGACAATAAAACTGATTAGGCAAGAAATGTTATTTGAAAATGACGCAGAAATTAATATGGGCAAGTTATCCATTCATGATCTGTCAGGGTTCCTATCAGGGAAGATGAGGCCTCGCACCGCTGACTTATTCACAGATTCAAAACCCACAGGCAAACAGCCAGCCACACTCACATTCACACCAGAGAAATTTGGATCCCTAATTATTTATGTCAAGAGAAAAGAAAAAAAAAGAGGAGTGCTCAGCAAAAGCCCATACAAGCTTGGGTAGAAAATGGAAGCTCCACGTCAGACAACACAGAATTTAAAAAAGAAAAAAAATCTCTATTCCTATTCCTCACTTTGTGACAGTTAACTCCCTTGAAGTGTCATACAGAGTTGCACTGTAAATTGCAGTTAAGAGACTCCCTTGAGAAAATGAAATATTTCAACCTTTATTCTCTCGTACCTGTGCATTGTCCAGGAGCCCATAGATTGCGTGGATGTTGGTGTCGGGCCGCACCATAACGGCATGGGAGGGAACGCGCGCCAGATGACAGTATTTATACTGGGTGACCTCGGCTTTGGTGCTATGCGGACAAAGCAGCTGGAAGTCTTTGGACAGGAGATCTCTGGCCCAAATTTCATCAGAGTTCCCTGGATAACCACACAAAAGCTTCATGTGAGGATTAATTTAAAATGTAATATTTCTTTGAAAAAAATTCTGCTTATACCATCAGTATTTTGGAACACAGTTGAATGCTTGATGAAAGCCACATCTCCACCACCTGTTGCCAGACACCTGTATGGAACAAATTATTATTATTATTTCCAAATGAGGCTTTTTAGGCTTAAGAACCTGAAATTCTTTCTATCCCTTATTCTCATTAGGGTTCCTCACATCTACGGGGAATTTAGAATCATCATTGAACCCAACATGAAAGTTTTTGGAAAGCGGGGGGAAGTCGGAGTACCCGGAGAAAACTCACGCAAGCACGGAAACATGGTGCAAAATTCACACAGGAGGACATGAGCGGACATTCGAACCTGAAGCAGATGTGCTCGACCACTATAATCACCGTGTAGAACCATCATTCGATGATAGGGAAGAAAATCAAATGTATCGATTAAGAAGCGGGTTTGGTATGATTTTATTTTATTTTTTTACCTGAAGGCACCGTCGTATCCATCGTACAGGTCCTTTCCTTTCTCACATTTGTTCTGCCCCAAGATGTCTCCAGTACACAAGCCACACAGGTTGCTCGGGAAACCGGGCTGATTAGCACCTGGTACACAACTCTGCTTGAAAAACCCACCCACCGCTGTGAACCATTGGAGGGGAGAACAATATTCAGAGACTTTTTTCACATGGTGTGAGATGATTTGTGCAAAATGAGCTGTTTCATGAGGTCCACCAGCTCTTACTTCTTTTACAGACACTGACCTTGGGCTATTTGACAATGTTGAGGGCTGATCAAGCCTTTCTCTATCAGGGTTGATACAGGAACGTTCCAACCAGCTGTGCGCCCCAATCCTGTGTGACAGGACTGAAGGCCTTTGAGATCATCAAGACTCCTGATGCCGTAGCTACTCTTTTTCACCACCGCAACCGCATAATAGTTGGAGCCATCCCGATCCGCTGGAAGAAGGTAAAACATTGTTAATCTGTGTTGTAGCTTGGCGATGTCTTCTTGCTTCACTCTGTCTTCTTTGCACCTGTGTAGCTCTCTCCAGTCGCGGGTACCAAGCCATAGTCCTTGCCAGCCGTAAATATATAACCTCCATCCAGAGTGATGGCATCAGCCTCCTTGTTCTGAGAAGGAAGTGATACAGGTACAAGTTTGTGATTAGAATTCAGACATTTGGAAGTCCGTTTTAAAATGACAAAAATGTTGCTAATCTCAACACCTTACCTTTATTTTCTCCATGCAGTCTGTCACAGAGTTGCCATAGATACAGTTGACAGACGGAGTAAGCCCTTTATTTTGAAAGGCCGAGCCCATCGCAGCACATTTCTGCTGCTCGCCCGTCGACAGCACACACCACCGCAAAGGGCTTGCTAGTGATAAGATAAGAAAACCTTTATTAGTCTCGCAATGGAGAAATTCCACATCGACAGGTAAACAGGTAGGCACATACTGTGGAAGCTTTGTTTTTTTCAGACATGGACAATATAGTTATGTCACTGGAGGTAGTCTCTTCACTCATCACCGAATTTTGAAACATATATTTTTTTTTGTCACCCCCTCTCCCCAAAGCAGCTACAGAAAACAGTAAAACACGCGCGCAGAGTTAAACTTTTGATGCTGAACTGCGATTTCATCTAGACATTTAATTTCCCGACTTGTTACGGCTCCTGTCAGTCATGGCAAGCACGTATGTGTGTAAATGGATACAAACAAAAGCCATCGGTACCTGGAGGTTTACAGTCCATGGCACTCATGGCATTATGATAGAGCTGACCCATCCATTTCTTAGGGTCGTCATACTCGGCGCTCTGAAACGTGACGGAGGACTCCGAAAAGAGCAGGGTTCCTTCACCGTAAGGCTTGGAGGAAAACATGTTGAATCCAGACTCCTGCAGATAGGAAGCACGAATGAATAATATTGTGTCAAATGTCCTGATGAATCACCATTATTCAGTAATACACATGAAAGCAAAGTGGGCCGCGGAGGCAATGTGAGTTGGCCTTGGCAGTTTGTGCGAATGTACATGTATTTGTATTCAGATTTTTCAGTACAACACAGATGCATCCAAACTTCCCGCATGGAACATATTACAAAGTGGGTAAGGGACTGGAAATATTACTCACTTTAGTAAACAAGCATAGTGCAGCGCAGCTTTTGGCTGGCGGATGTCATACAGTGGGTAGTTAGATGCTTTTGGCACTGTCGTCAAATTCATTTGAAACAGCGTTTCAAAATATATATAATATACAACATGTTGTACAGGGCGGCCTGCTGTTCCAGTGGACTTCACAGTCCAGAGGTCATGGGTTCGATCCCTGCTCCAGCCTCACTGTGGGGAGTTTGCATGTTCTCCCCTGGCCTGCGTGGGTTTTCTCTGGGTACTCCGGTTTCCTCCCACATTCCAAAAACATGCACGGCAGGCTGATTGAACACTCAAAATTGTCCCTAGGTGTGAGTGTGAGAATGGATGGTTATTTGTCCCTGTGTGTCCTGCAATTGGCTGGCAACCGGTTCAGAGTGTCCCCTGCCTACGGCCCGAACACGGCTGGGAAAGGCTCCAGCACCCCCCCCCCCCCACGCTTTATTTTTTCAAATTTCATAAAAGTGGGTCACGACTGTATCAACAGGTAGATGCGGGCCCCACGGTGACAACAGTTAAGAACCACTGCCCTTATAAAAACTGGGCTATTTTCCAAACCCACTTGCTGGGTAGGTGTGGATAATATTGTAAATAACCTAGCAATTTGGCTAATAGGCTAACCCCTCCCGAAAGAGGAAAATCCGCAAAGTAGGTCCCCCCGTACAGGTATATGTACGTGTGTTTGAGTATATATAATATTTATAAGGCCAAATTTAATGTTATACATGCATGTAGACATAAATGTCTGTAGTAGTTAACATTACTTAATGCTATAAACAGTATATATATATATATATATATATATATATATATATATATATATATATATATATATATATATATATATATATATATATATGTGTGTGTGTGTGTGTGTGTGTGTGTGTGTGTGTGTGTGTGTGTGTGTGTGTGTGTGTGTGTGAATGTACGTAGAAATGTAATGTGTGCGCGTGGTGCGCGCTTCACCGTGCATGCCAAAAGGGTCAGGGCAGTGCACAATTGCTCCCACGCACAGTTTAGAGGTAACACTGACATTAAGACTCAAAATCTGCCACGACACCCTCCGTTTGTCTGCGACATGTCTGACGGCTCAAAATCGGGTGACATTCATGAAACCTGACATTGGCAACAATACCTTTAAGACTCAGCGCCGTATTAACTATTATAAGACTGTATGCTTCTGTTAGTGAGTATAATAATAATTATAAAATGAAAATTTGAAATATTCCTCTATAACCCAAATTGTGACAACCCTGCAATATATAAAATAGTCAACATTTGTGAAAAACCCAGGCAATAAACAAACGATACAAAAGGCAAACCCCAAATTTTAATAAATGATCTGTGCTTTCAGGCTGTTGCTACTGTAATGGGGTGAGATGCTTGGACTTACCAGTCCCTGAGAAAGCATGTTAAACACCACAGAGGGAGTGACGTGATTGCCAACCACAATGCCGCGGGATGGGATGCGGACCAGATTGCAAGTCTTCCACTCATTGATGGGAAGTCTTCTTCCATCACGACACAACAGCTGATAGTCTGCTGATTTGTATTTATGTGCCCAGTCAGGGCCGTGACCTGGAGAAAAAAAAAAAAAATCAGTGGTTACAGACCGAGCAACACATGGTGTCTTTCAGTACTCTGTCTGCGTAACTGAGGAAATGAAGTAAGTCCTTACCATCTGTATTGTCTTCAACAGTTGTGTGTTTGATAAAAGCTACATCTCCTGCGCCTTCAGCCAGACACCTAATGGGTTCAATCAAAATGGGAGTCATTCATTTATAAACAATCATTTACATCACAGGTGTCAAACTCAAGGCCCAGGGGGCCAGATCTGGCCAGCCACATCATTTTATGTGTCCCGTGAAAGCAAATTAAACATGTCAAATTCCATTATGCTTGCTAAAATCTAGACCAAAATTTAAAAGGTTCATATGTAATAAATAAGAGACATTGTCATTATTTTCTTGTAACCAAATCCCTCATTATAGTAACTTAAACAATAGTTGATCAAACCATTATTATTGAGTTTTTTTTTTTTTTTTTTGGTTTCAGTCATAACGGCCCTCCAAGGGAAACGCTAACTAACATGTGGCGCACCCCTGATTTACATTCACACCAATGGACAGAAGTGATGCAACCCTAATGGCAATATTGAGATACTGCAATTTTAAAATTGCCACAATATTGTCATCATGTTTTAAGATTAAAAGCAGCACATCATCATCAAAACACATTTTGTGAACTTTTTGTACACTTCAGCCAAACACAGCATTTTGAACTATGTAGACCATGATACTTTGCGCCGCTGTCAATTCATAAAATAAATTAGTCCACTTCCGATTCCTTTGAGAAGGTGCAGCAAGTATAATTAATGTTCTGGGGTATTCAAATTGAGGCTTTTGACTGCATTGCTATTTACAGGTATATCGACTTAGGCTATTTTGTGACTTATCACAAATCTTAAAATGAATTGTTAGCATTACTTTATAAAACCATTTTAATGTTGCGGAGGCGCAGTATGTTACCTGAAAGCTCCTTCATAGCTGTAATATCGTTCATTGTTGCTCGCCTCACATTTGTGTTGTCCATCTGCATCGCCAGCACACAGCTTGCACAGAGACGCAGGATCGCCGGCCTCATTTGCTCCCGGAACACAGCTGCTATTAAAAAACTGTGCCACACCTGATCGTGCCAGCAAACACACACACAGAAAATATCAAGGCATGGTTCTGAGGGCTCTTTCAACAATAATAATGATAATAATAATAATAATACATTTTATTTATAAGCGCCTTTCAAGACACCCAAGGACACTTTTAAAATAACAAAAAACATAAAACAATACGGGTTGTTTAAGGTTGATCCCTTATTGATCCCAAAACAATAAGGGATCCTACCCTTTGAGAAGTCACAGCCCATGACTGACATGTAACCCTGGTCTATGAAATGTCCGATGGGCATCTTCCATCCGGCTGTTCGGCCTTTCCCAGTGTGGCAGCTCCTTTTCCCTGCCAGGTTATTGATGTTGATGCCAGAATTGACCTTTTTTACAACGGCGACTGCAAAGTAAGAGGCCCCGGTACCTGAGGTGACAAAGTATAAACAGTGAGATCCAGGAAAGTATATAAACGCAAGCAATGACTCAGGGCAGAAACGTTCTCACTAATAGAAGGATAACAACATGATTGCCACCATCAGTGGAAAAAAAAAAACAATCTAATAACTCAAGAAGGATGGAGGTTGTTCAGCGCTTTTTGAAACAGTTTCTTAAAAACCTTACTTAGGTATTAAAAAGAATACCTTGATAGAGATCCTGTCTGAACCTTATCAACGTAGTCAAGTGCTTTCTTTGAAAACTGATAAAGACGGCACTCAATGGCACTCATTTTACCCTTTGATCTTGTGAAAATGATATGAGGCGATTGAACCGCATGACGGGCGCATGCACTGGAGATGAACAATCTTACGATCAGCCTTTGATTCACTGGCAGCTATCTTGAATGAGGCACTCTTGCCCAGGTTGTAGATGTCAGAGGCAAACATGGACAACGCATCAGCTTCGTTTTTCTACAGACAAAGCCAGAAAATAAACATATGATGAAAAACAGCAACAACACAACTAGACCAAGCGAATGCATAGATGAACGATGTAGTATGTTGTTGAAAATCAAGCCTTTCACAGCAGTTACTAGAGTGGACAGCTATTCAAATGTTGTTTTCTCTTATATTAATTAATCTTAATGTCACAGTTGTGTATCAACTACTACAATGGACTCTTATGTGTGTTGCCATCCACTACCATTATTTTTTTTCCCCATGCCTAAAGACTAATCTTTATCATTATTTGTGCATGAAAGGGTTAATTCGTTTTTTTTTTTTTCCCTTTTGACGCACTACCAAATGTATTGACAGGTTTTGTGGTATAAACCCCAAAAGGATTTATTTAACAGGCATGGAGCACCTTTTACAAACACCAAATCACAGAGGAAGTCAGTGTATAACGATAAATCAGCTTCCAACCTGGAGCTTTTGTACGCAGTTCTCCACCATGGTTCCACGAACGCAGCTGAGCGATGGCCGGATGGAGACTTGGTCAAAAGCCTGCGACATAGCCTCACATTTTTTCTGCTCAGCGTCCGAGATGGTGCACCACCTGATGCTGCTCTGACCGCACACTGAGCAGACAGAGAGATACACCAGTTTTGCTCACATGTACTAAACCTCACGAATCATTTCCTTGGCCAATTCGCAGAGCATGTCAAGAGTTTCACCAAAAACACAAGTCACAAGGTACAGAAGCCTGATTTTTGAAGTGAAAGGGAAGAACATTTTTCATGATTAAATACAACTACCAGTACTCAATCTATAGCAGCTTTGGCTGTGTACTAATTCTGGCTCAGTTATTACACAATTATCTTCAATAGGATACAGAGACAATAAGTTTCATTCTGGAAGAACAAAAAAAAATCACTACAAATTGTTAATGTGATACTGTTTATGAGTGGTTCCTCAAGAGAAACAACACAAATTACACCTGAATGTATTTGACAATTTCTCTCATTTTTTTCTCACTTTTTTTGTAACAAGTGTTGCCAATGTTTTAGAATGATGAACATTCAGTTTGCCGGGCATGTACAACTATTAAATTAGCAAATTTATCAAAGAAAGTATAGCTGAATGACAGTTAGCTGTTTTTTTTTTAAATGTGCATTCGTGCAGTCTTGTAATATGACATTTGTCAATTTCTGTTCACATAACTTGAGAAATAATTGCCATCCAGTCTTCAAATTTGAAATATCCTATCCTTAAAACGTTTACTACTAAATGTTGCGACCGTTAGCTGGATTAAACCCCCCTCCCCCCACAAAAACTAAGAAACTAAGAAACAAAACAATAAAACAAAAACATTCAATTAACGAGGCAACTCGAATGCCCCAGCACCAAGATGCCATATAGTTACAAGTTACTCAATGTGAAGGACATTACAGAAGATATTTCAAACCAATATAAATGCACTTGTACTTCAGATCAAATAATTTTATACTTCAAAACCTTTTTTTTTCCCAAAACATCAGATTTGGTCCAAAAGATGATGTTGAAAATTCAAGGATTTCATAACACAACATGCAAACATAAAATGTGTGTGTGTGTGTGTGAATTTAATTCAATATAAAAATGGATTTTGATTGTTCATAATGTGTTTCCAAGTTTTTGTTACGCAGACCCCCTGAGATAGCCTTGGCCACCCCAAGAATAAAGTCTCGCTCTGTCACAGAAGGCTATGTCATCCATTCAGCAATAACTGTGCCTAGATTGTAATTTCATCATATAAAGTCACTTCTTATATATGACTTTCCTGGATAGATCTATAGTTCAACGAAGCATTTCTCTTACCAGCATGAAGAATTAACAGCAGGGCTCCCGCCGTCGTGCTCCACGTGGCCATGATCACGTTCTTCTTCCCTCTCGGCTCTCTGCTGACTCTTCAGTCCAAGTGAAAGTTTTATCTCGGTTTTATACTGTATCTATAAACCGGGTCAAAGTTCTGAGCGTATGTTCAGGAATGATGTTGCACAACTTTACTGCGTGTCAACAGGTAGGATACTTAAGTGGCAGCAAATCTCACTCGGTCTGGCTCATTCGTGCTGTCTGAAGCTGACTAACTAGAGACGGGGTCAAACATGTCAAAGATTCAGGAACGAAGCTCACCTTTTGCCCTCAGCATCGAAAAGGATCCAGCCTACCTGCGACCCTTTCAGTAGAAACGGTACAGAAAGTCGGTGGATGGAGGGATGTCCGGTGGACGTTCAATAACAAGCTCAGTGAAATAGAGAAAGTTGCCCGAACGAAAACTACGAATGATCGATGCAAGTTTTCCTGTCTGCTTGCGTGCCTTAACCAGAAATCAAAAGGCTCAAAACAGTCAGAGAAATGTGCCACCTCTCAGTGCCAGCGTTGCCTAGCTGCAGACCAGAGTGTGAACAGAGAAGTCTTTTAGTCCTCACCTCTGCTTTCTTCTCTGTGGCAGTGGGACTTTTCCACTGGTGGACACTCAACACATATACAGTACACGTGTAAGACTGTGACTGCTGGAAAGGGATAAGTGACTCACGCTCTGAGCGGGAAAAGGCAGCAAAAATTTATCAATGCCGTTGACCTTGCTTTCAAGAGGTTTTTTTTTTTTGTCTTAATGACACAATAGCAGTAAGAGCAAAGCACATGAGCTCTTAAACTCATAAACTCATAGGACGATATGAAGCGCCCTCATGTTCTCATCAGATTCACTCGGTCATGATGAAAATTTAGCAGAAAAACTAAATTGAAAAATCTTATGACTGGTCACACATTTTACGCACACACCACATCTGAAATGTCTCACTCTGCTCAGTGTAATAACAGCTTAAATGCTAAATTGTTTTGTTTTTACATTTTAATGTCCACAAGGGCGGCCCGGTGGTCTTTTTTTTTTCAATCGATGCCGAAACAGTGGCTGGATGCAGAGCAATTATTTGCGCTTAATATTATCATCATAAGACCTCAGTATCACAGTAATACGGTATTATTACGATGCAGACTACAAACTAGAAATCCATAATTTGAATATTGCTATACTTTGTAAAGTCTGAAAGGAAGTCGCTGATATAGAGGTCATAACATAAGATATGTTCTGCCAACCTCATCCTTGTAAACTTAATGAGGTGCCAGTAACTTGTTTGCAGATCTGCTTTGAGCTTAGCTTGCGCGTCACATTTATGGGGCTGTAACGAAACCCGGCATGCGATGAGGTGACAGAAAATATTTCCGAGTCCCACTGAACATGGTGACAGCATTTACTATGGCGTCAGCTGATTTTGAACGCCATTTCATTTTCACTTACAGGGAGAAATGATATGAGCTACAGTGGGGTCATACTCGTATTCATGTGGAGGAGAATCAACAGCTGGAGTGGGCAACGTGCTGTCAGCGGGAGCCAGTTAGCCCTCAAGGATCACAAGAATAGCCCGGGGGCCTATTCTAAAAATACCGTAGCTTACCAGCGATGGGACATTGTGATTTTCGAAGAATGTTGTCGATTAGGCCTCAGTCATTTAAAAATATAAAGACCTGAAGAGATTCATATAAAGTGTTATAGATATGTTCCCTAATTATTGTGAGAAGTCATGAAGATGTCTTCACATGAATAAATATCATTTCTTAATCCGAACAAATAATTGTAACATTAAGGTTGATCCAAGCAAATGTGTTATTTCAGACATGCATCAGACTGGTGGCCTTGGCATTTTTCAGCACCACAGAAAGTGGCTCTCTGGTGACTCCAGTTGTATGGCACATTCAAAGATCCACCTTTGAACGTAACTGCATGTGATAACACCACAGAAATCGACTGAAACCCAAAGAAATATGTTCTTGTTAACTTTCTCGCGAAACATTCTGCCTACAGGCAAAAAAAATGTTCCGCATTCCTCTCTGGACCGTGGTCATCTGATCTTGGACTGCAAATGTTTGAGCGTTGGACATGGAAGCTTCATTTTTTGTCGTTGTTGTTTTCTAACTGGATAGTGTCATCTATTATCAAAACATTGCAAAGGACTGTACATTCATAAGTGGATATTGGCAATCTCAACCCAAAAAATGATACGCTCAAAATGAGCACTTGGCAGAGACGAAGCTCAGCCAGGGTGGACGATGGATCATGTGGTTCAGCCAAGAGGTTCCAACTTTGGCTCAGGTTTACCTCTGTGAGGTTTGCATCTTCCACCCAAGCTTGTGATGAGTACTCTGGATTCCTGCCACGTGGTGTTACGATTAGTCCAGAATCCAAATAACTCACACAAGATTTTATTTGAGCTTCGTGGCTGCCATTGCCGTTGTGTGACATGTTTTGACTGAAGTACCACTTCTTGGTCCAGTGACGATGAACTGCAGGAACATTTGACGTTGAGCATGCCCCATTGTATGCAATCAAGTCAACGCATCAATACATCTCATAGCTTGATGTACGGTTAATACAGTCACACGATAAACACGAAATGTTGGGCCATCAAAACGGACAAATCTCAAAGACATTTATTTTGTACCAAAATAGGCAGCGCAGGGATAAATATCATCATCTGTATCTATATGTGAAATAGATTCTTTGCATCAGTGCTTAGCTCTAACAGACGGTGGCATAAACTTCAGGTTGAAACACAAAGCCAGAATCAAACAAAGAGTCCAGTTTTGTTCAAAAAAAATCAACAATTATGAATGGATATGAATATAAAGTAGCTCCAGATGCAAATCCTTTTTCGCAATCAAAATTCATGCGGTGCAGAATCGGCTTCTCTGGAAGTCTCTGGGTTCCAGTCGGCTTCGGAGGAGTGGAAAAGGGTGGACTGGGGAGGCCAAACGAGTAGTTGAGAAAGTCCTTCTGGGGCTGCGTTTCTCGAAAGCATCTCAGTATTTCAAATCTTAAATGTGATATAAGACACAAGCGCATAATTTGAGAGGAGCCCCATTCACGACCGTAGCGCTCAAAGTACAAAACACTTGATCAATCAGAAACACAGCAATCCCAAAGCACAAAACAACTCATAAAAAATATTGTCGTGTTCCACGATCTTTCTATAACAAAGTTATGCTATCATTTTCACTGGAATATAGAAGATCCCCTGAGAAGTCCTCTTGTAAACAAATAATATCCATGATCCATCAGCTGAGGAAAAAAGGTGAGACGACAGCTGAGATTGTCAACTTTGAAAAGGGTTCACGAACCACTGGGGGAAATCATGATGGTTTCCTCCACTTTTTTTGTGTGGCTTGATATGTAACAACATTTCATGGGAGTATGCAGTCGAGTCAGGATGACATTTACGACAGGGAGAAGGCCAGAAGACCAAATCAAACTAAGTGTAATGTACCAGAGCGACGGTCATTTATGTGGCAAGTCTCAGGAGCTTTTTATGCCTTCTTGGCTGAAAAGCATCCATCCGTGCTTCATTCTTTTCATTGTTCCCAAATATTTGCATTTTAGCCATGGAGTACTACTAAAAAGATGTATGACCCAAGTGACCCTTTGCGGCTCACAAGGCAGTGACAGGAAGTAAGTGATTCACACACAGAATTCATAGACCCCCAATCATGGTGAAATTTGCTTTTCAAGGGGAAGTCAAGACAAGAACTTTCTTTCAAATAATATGCTCTGTGCTCCTCCACTACTCGAAACACGGCATTCCGATTAAGACTATGTTTGTGGAATAAGAATGATATCACATTTTGCGTCTGAAAATGATAGCTGCTCTGGGCTCAGGTATCAGCCAATCACGGCTCAATTTGCCAAGGTCACATGACAATCTCAGAAAACAGCTGAGCCATGACCGGAGCCTGACCGGAGCTGTGAATGTCGGCAACCAATGTCAAAATGGCTGCCCCCTAAGATGGACTGAAACTTGCTGACTTAATTCATATTCCACAAATGCAAAGAGTAAGCCGAAGACTGTGATTTAAGAAGTGACGCTTCAATAGAGCATATTATAGTCAACAACAAACATTTTTGCCTCAACTTCCCCTTTCAGGAACAAGCCCCCATGACAGAAGCTGCGGTGCATATATGCAGACGAGAGACTCAAGGCATGAGACACTGGTTGTTTACATGGACAACAATACTATATTCCCCTTCGTGAGCATTCTCTTCATAGGAGGGTGATTGGTTGAACCTTCCACTTATTGTTCCCTTGACATGTGACACCACATCGTTCTAGAAAGCAATCCTATCCACGTAGCATTACATTCTATGTTGGCAGACGAAATAGGAGGACATCTTCATGTCGTCACTTCGTCTGTATGTATGTCGAGTGGAACATAAATTCCATGTAAACCACAATTAATAAGGTAATCAGAGAATGTTGTTTCCAGTGGTTTATTATTGCAGCATAACTTGATCGACTAGGGTTTAATATTGGCATACTGATGTCCATATAAAATTTCACCAATGAAGAGGAAGAAGAGCAGAAAAGGCAGAGAAATCTGGGGGATGGAGCCTGAAGGAAGTCGACGTCGCTGCACTTCCAGTCAAAAGTCAGCTGAGATATGCTTCTGCTCACCTGTCACACTCATGAGGACAGCTGGTATAGAAAATAGATATTTCTTTTTTTTATTTTTGTTTTTTTGATGTTTTCTGCATGTCACGTCATGTCAATTAAACCCTACTTAATCATTATATTGGTATCGAAGTGTGCTACATTTCCAAGCAGTAATCGTTTCTATCTCGGCCCTTGAGTCCAACATGCCAGGGCACATTTCAATCATTAGCTCATATTTAAACTTGAGGCAGTCTGGCAGGGGAGTGGCAGGATAAGAGAGGAAAGATGGAAAAGTCAAAGAAAGAGTGTAAAAGAGAGCTTATTCAAATATAAAGTGGAGTGATGCCATGAAATATGACAGACACGATGGGGAAAGAAGGAACGAGATTCTGTACCCATAAACATGCTCTTAAAGCTACGGCGTGCAAAAGTCTTCTCCTTGGTGACAGTACTATCATTACAAACCCATAGGTGAATGCATTCCCCTTTGTTTACTTTGTATGTGAAAACAACAACAACAACAACAACACACAAGAATGAAATCAATAAATCAGATGACGGTACATGTTACAAGTGATTTGAACCACGTCCTTAAACATTAAGGAACTCAGCTGTAGGAAGATCCACCAGCAGGCTGCTGGAAAGACATAAGCTCCTCGACCC
>CAAKHF010011434.1:8691-19288 GCA_901007745.1 Hippocampus kuda
AATGGCTGGATGGATGTTTTAATTGCGGAAATGTAAGTGCTGAGACAGGCCCGTGCCCTTGAAAAAGACTAAAAAGAGGAAGACATATATCTGGCAACGGCTATAAATTGTGAAAATATCTCACTCATTACCAAAGAAATATTTACCGTATTTTCCGGATTAAAAATCAGTTTTTTTTTTCATACTTTAGCCGGGGGTGCGATTTATATACTCTGGAGCGATTTACTGTATGTGTGAACATTTCACGTTATTTTCATATTAAACCGCAAGGGGGCACTCTAGGCCTATGTTGATAAGTCGACGATGAGTCTGACGTAAGCGACATAGAAAAGGAAGCGCCGTATCTTCTCCCTCCGAGTTGACGGAGTTGTTTAAAAATGACCCAGAGGGTGAAGATTTCCTTGGATTTAGCGATTTGGAGTGACACTGATGGTTTGGGAAACTTGTTACATACTATAGCTATCTGAATAAATCTGAACATGTTACGTGAACATACCAGGCACGTTCTCAGTTCGTTGTTGATGCGTCATGTAACGCTATTATATCGTACACTTATTCAGCCTGTTGTTCTCTATTTTATTTTTAGTTTAAATTGCCTTTCAAGATGACATGTCTGTTCTTGGTGTTGGATTTTATCAAATAAATTTCCCCCAAAAAGGCAACTTAGACTCCAGTGCAACATATAATTGTTTTTTATTTCTTCTTTATTATGCATTTTATGGCTGCTGCGATTTATACTCCGGAGCGATTTACAATCTGGAAAATACGGTACATATCTTTTGAGACTCCACATATTCAATCGCAGTTACTCATTTCTATTTTTTTCTTCTTCTTTTTTTTTTAAGGAATAGGGTAAAAAAAAGAAAATGGCCGGCTCTGAATGAGTTTAAACAACTTTAACTGGAGGCTTTGACTCTTTTGACTCCTTTCAAGCATCCCAACTTTACTGCTTTGCTCCACTTCCCATTTATCTGGATGAGAGAGAGATGTCTTCTCGCCTTCTCACCAGTGTTTCATGAAAGGGAAAAATGACTCAAATGACACGAGTCATAGTGAAGGCGGCCTTTTGCTTCTGCTGGAGAAATCGAGCCTGTTTTTGCACATGGATATGAGGAGGAGATTGGAGGTTGAGCAATGTGATTTCTGCTCGACTGTCACAAATCTAGCGCAACAGGAAAATCAATTTGGCCCGGTGTGTGCCTTTTGGGCTCCAGGAGAGCAAGGCGAGGGCCGGATAATGTTCCAGCGTATTGGATTTTCTTCATGGAGAGACTGGTAAAGATGTGAGAATCACAGGCATGCCTTGATAGATTTGTGTAAGTGCGCGGGTATATGATAGCCTGGCAATATGTCAGTCTCCCACATGCTCACCTCTGACTGCGTCTCTATCACAGTCACATCCCAGCAAGCAAGCATTTCTAAGTGATTTGTATGTGCAACCATGTGTGCCGCTACGTATGCCCTGCCTAGCTGCTGTGTTATTTTTCAAATATATTGTGCAGAGGTGTTTGACAGCCAGGTGAAAGGATGACATGATGAAATTGCTCTCTGACCGCTGCCACGGCGGCGCGTGTCGTCCTGTGAGAGCTCAGCCGTGTGACGTGTCACATCAGTGCGCTGAGAGAGAGATGACAATAGCACACCGCTGCTTAAATGCGAGGGGAGACTTAAGATGGCATCCATGAGTGATTAAAAAAAAAAAAAAGTTTCGCTTTCAATATGGAAGATATACAGAGATGATGCCAGCCTTTCTTGTAAATAGCCAGTCATGCTGTACTTTGTGGCTGATGCTGCATGAAGCAACAATCAATCTCACATCTATACCCGAACAGAAAATTACTTTACATTTTAAGCCATATTGATCAGGATTTGGGATCGGACGAGGGCTCACCATTCTTTCATAAAGTGGGACTCTAAAGTTGCTGGTTGACCTCTTTACTTTCCTTTTTAAACTTTCTAGATATTACTATGAAAGGGAGAGATGCCCGCAAGTAATTGACACTCACTAAAAGGTTTTTAGTTGCCAATAGAGGTCAAAAGATGTCGGAAAAGAAAATGTTTTGATTAGAAAAGGCTGTGGACGGACGAATTGAAGCTCCTGCCCTCAGTTCAACATAGTTGCTTAGGAACAAAGCAATACTTTTATATTTGACACAAAAACAGCAAACAGTTGAGTTTTCTCTAAGCATCTAAGCTTTCATACATACAATTTCCACTCTTCTGGGAAGACTTTTCAAGATTCTAGAATGGTGTCTGTGGCATTTTCTTAAAAAAAAAAAAAAAAAAAAATCACTGTTTATTGTCCAAAAACGAACAAATTTCTGTCGACAACTCAAAAAGTTGCCACTCTCTGTTTATCCAACAAGAGTCAGTGTAATGAACAAAAACAAACGATACCATGACGTGTTGGCATTTAAAGCACAGTCACAATGGAGTCTAATCAGACAAAAAAAAAAATATCAAAATACCCAAATCATCAACGTAAATTCATTTGAAAGCCACAATCTGTCATCACAGAGCCAGCGCCGCCACTCGTATGGCAGGAACATTAATAAAGCACAGTGAAATGGAGCCACAAGATCTGTTGTTATGAGTTTTTCACAACCGAAGCTCAGTCAGCAATGCAGCTGAAAACAATTTGTTTTACTCACTAATTAAGTCGCTTATTAATGTTTTGTTGATTTAGTGGACACTGTTGTTCATAAAACTGAATAATGAAGAGGGAGTTATGCATGCGCTTATTACGGTGTTGCTCTGCCTCCTCTTTCTCTCGCTTTGTTGCACCAACTCCAACAAGCGCATTAATGAAAGTGTCTTAACTTGTGATGAAGAGTTAGAGTGTGGAGGCTTTAGTAATCAGATATGTGGTAACCACATTAGTTCTCCCGTGTGTCTCTCCCGGGCTGGCTGAACATTGATCTAATTCAAAGTGAGTGTCGGAAAACCGCTAAGACGCGCCAAATGTTACGCACGGCTCCACACTTTATCACTATTTATTTGGCACGGGGAAAAAAAAAAAAATTGTCTTATGACTCATGTCCCAGCAATCAGTTTCGCTCCCCATCTTTGCCACCTTGCTCGGGATTCTCAGCACGGTTCTTGGCACGTGCAAAACTACTGTCCCAGTTTTCATTAGCGTCAATCACTCTGGCAAGGAGGAGGAGGCCTGACATCAGCATCTCGCTCAAGACATTTTGCCCCGCCTCATCACATTGAATGACAGCTCTGAGGCACGCTGATATGTCGCTCAGCTGCTCGGTGGGGCAGAGAGGTGGCCGGATGATGAGGGAGGCCAGGCTGGGATGGCGTGCACGGGCGCACACACCCATCTCAAATTCACTCTCATTGTGATGAAGCCAAGCCTTTATATACGCTAGCCGATCCCACCCTCTGCTGAGGCTGAAAGACAGACGTGCATGGTCTAATAATCATATACTGAGAAAACTGTTTTATATTTTATGACTGCAATTAAATAATTTATATATCAGTGTATTTAAAAAAAAATTATCCATCATAGATCATTTTAACTCTTTCAGGGATAGCGGTTACTAGAGTGGACAGCTTATCATGTTATCAGGTTAGAGCAGTGGTCTGCAACCCCCGGGCCGCGGACCGGTAGCGGTCCGTGGGCCATTTGGTACTGGGCAGCACAGAAAGAATAAAGAACTTACATTACTTACATTTTATTTTGGAATGTGAAAGATGCTTTATTTTGAAAAAATGACTGGATTCTCTGTTACATCCGTCTACAGTACGTCACTCTTGACGCGCTTGTCCGTCACGTGATAGGTTACCGCTAAAATGAAACCCAGGAGCTAGCAAAATGAGGAAAAAAACAAACGTCTTTGGAAAGTTTCTTTGGGAAGAGGAAAATGCTCAGCCAGGAGACAGAAGGGGAGTCTAAGACATTCAAGAAAAAGAAGGCTACATTTAATAAGACAGTATGAGGAGTCCTACTTAAGATACGGATTTATATCAATGAGAGATTCCCACGCACCAAGCCCACTCTGCATAATATTTGTATTTGCAGTGTATCTTATTTTGAAGGCACACTTAAACGTGACCATAGCGAACAGAGAGTGTTGCGGCCAGATAGGACGTACCTTGTGTCATGATTTGTGTTTACTGTTATGTTCCAAAAGTACCACAGTTTTCATGCAGGTCATATCATGAAAATATTGTCTAACATTAAACTGATCCGTGAGGCAAAAAAGGTTAGGAATCGCTGAGTTAGAGGGTGCATGAATTAATTAGTTAATATGATACAAAATTGTGTTTTTTTGACGTCTCCGTTTTCTGTTGAGGGACTAAAATCTTTCCGCGTACATGTCAAGTTTGCAATGATCAAACAAACATGCCGCGCTACAAATGGCAACTTTAACTGGACCGAGGTGTGAGTTCGGGAGCCCTACCAGGTGTGTTGGCGCCAGCAGTCGGGCCGCTGGCGGGAGATATGGGCCCGGAGCCTGAACGAGACTGTTGGGACTGAGTGGAGCCTGCAGGTGAGCCCACAGGGGAGGGTGAAGGTCCGCTCCTCTGGCTGTGAAGGTGTGGCGAGGCGTGGGGAGAGAAAGGTGACTGTCTCTGGGTGGTGGCGCCTGCTTGCTCTCCTTGGTTACTACTGCTGCTGACAGCTGATCCCAGACCAGCCTCTGTCCCCGTGGGGAGGTCATCTATGGAGCCAGACAGATCCTGGAAAACAGGACAAAAACATCAACTGTAGGTGAAGCGACCATGAGGAAAATAAAAATGCATGGCCGTAAATGGCCACAACATCGCCCGATTGTTCCGGCTGAACTTCAGCCATCTGTTTCTCCCCAGCAGACAAGGAGCAGCTTTCCGTTGCTAGCATCACAAGGCTACAGCCTTTCGCTGTCCCTCTGTCTCTACTCAGCACTTGTCAAGCGAGGGAGGGGATGATGTTGGCCACACCGTCACAAAGCTGTGCTCACATGGGAACATTTAACTTCATCCCACAGTTAGTTGTCAGCTACTGCATATGCTTGTCATCATTATTTTATTACTGGTTGTCTCTTATATCTACGTAATCTCAATGTTGCGCAATATGCACCACACAGTGACAACAAAGGTGTTCTGTGCTACTTTTTTCACTCTTTGGAGGCAGCACTTTGTTACTGTTGTGGTTCTTTTTGTGCTCTGTCAAAAAAAAAAAAAAACTGGAGTTGCCCATCTCAAAAGAAGTCTCCCCAAAATTAATACATGCAATGAAATCAACAGTTTTCTACATTTGGAGTTTTATCCACCTTAATTGCTGAAGCATCATTCATGTTGAAAACACACATTTTTTTTTGCAGACAAGTTAACTCTTCCGTCGGGTATAATAGCTTGAAAAAGATAAAAAGCCTACAAAACGTCAAAATGGAACATTTCATGCTATTAAAAACATAACATGTAAAAAATAGGCTTACAGAATACAGTATAAAGATGCTAAATATGAAATAATTGAAACTTGTTTCATTATATCGGGAATATACAGAAAGCACCGTGTAAGTGTGCGCGAGCGCGGGTGTGTATATTGGTTCAAAGTCGTGCTTTTATCTCGATCCAGGGATTCCCCATCAATACTGCTGAAGGAACACAAAGTTGCTTAAGCGTGTGGAAGGTGAGAGGCAACAGAACAGCAAAAACGAAAAAAAAGCCTGGATGAGATGAGATTTGACGGCTGGCCCCTAAACACACTCTCTATCATTCACAGACACACACACACGTACACACATTTGAAACACACACACATTTTCCGACTGGCAGCTGAGCCTGAGCTGTATCTCGAAAATGAGGAGGAAATCACCTGTGAGTGACCCTTGGTTTGCTGGTGAGTACTCGCTGAGGGAGGAAGCGTAAGAGTCGCGGGTGGATGCCAGCTGATGCGACCCGCTACACAAACAAGCTCAGTGACCCTTCTGTCGGATCTCATCTGAGACACGTGACCACAAAGGTGACACCGGCCAACATCAGTTTGTCATCCCGTTTTCTCAAAATCGTTTTCTCTCTATCCTCCTTGCTACGGTTGCGTGCTTACTGTACATATACACAAACATGCTGTACAGTCGAGCAACTCTAACCCTTTCATGCACTCTGTAACCTGGTAACATGATAAGCTGTCCACTATAATAACCTCTATCCCTGATAGGGTTAAGCAACAAGAATTGCAACTTTCTTTTTTATCGTATCACACATTTCTTTTACTCCACGTACAGCACTTTCTATGCAGCAATGGTTGTTTTAAAGTGCTCTATGAATAACGTTGAGAAACAGCTCCACCTCTCATAAAATGGAAAAAAAGGCCTCGATCGTGATTGCACATGCATCGTCTATCATTTTAGACCATGACACAACATCATGTGACAAAACAACCTTGCCCTAAGTGGGTAATTGTTAATATTTTATGACACAGAAAGAGAAGTCGGGGAGAAGTGAGCATTTCGACACACCACACCCAGGACGGAGGGAGATGTGAAAATTCGCTGCTATCATAACTGTTCATTCATAAAAATTATCCTTAAAAAAATAAATAAAAGTCTCCGTGTGTGGAGTTTGCATGTTCTCCCCGGGCCTGCGTGGGTTTTCTCCGGGTTCTCCGGTTTCCTCCCACATTCCAAAGACATGCATGGCAGGCTGCTTGAACACTGTAAATTGTCCCTCGGTGTGAGTGTGAGCGCGGATGGTTGTTCGTCTCTATGTGCCCTGCGATTGGCTGGCAACCGGTTCAGGGTGTCCCCCGCCTACTGCCCGAAGACAGCTGGGATAAACTACGGCACCCCCTGCGACCCTTGTGAGGATAATCGGATCAGAAAATGAATGAATGAATAAATTCATAAATAAATAAACATGGTATGTGTTATTAAATTTTTTTTTTTTTAAAGTTTACCCATCAGTAACAATCAGTTGTGAGAGGTTTCCAACTCCCTTGAATTAACGTGAAGCCTCTGTAAGTGCATTGGCTATGATTCAACACGAGGATTTTTTTTTGTGTATTCGTGTAGCCGTGTTGTTTCGGTTTTAACAGAAGTGCCTGTTGGTCGGTGTCGGCTTGTTGTCGTGAATGTCATGTCAACAGCGAAACACAAAGCTTTTGTTTCCCATCATGCCACTATGATAAGTAGTCTGGCAGCCAGTAGTCTGGCATCATCTAACCTTGCTCTACTGAGCATGTGGGGCACCCGCTCACTTATCTTCCTGCATCACCCTCGTTACCACTTCCTGTTCAAGCCAATCAGGTCACCTAGTAGTACGGCAGAGCGAGCAGCCTCCCAAACGGACCGGAAGGTAGTTTTCCAATGAGCAGTATGCTGCTCTACACAACACAGGTTACCATGACAGCCAGCGTGTCCATGGTGATGGCTTTTCCAAAAGACAGTAACCACGTGCTAGCATGATGAGCAGCTAGGTTGTTAACCCATGGGCTCATTATGTGAATGGATGGGAATAATTGCATTTTGCCTAATTGGGTGCTGTTGCCAGCTTTTTTCACTGGCAGTTTAGGGGTGGTAAAATGCCTATCAGTAATTTGTTTAGTGTCTCGTTTGGATTAAACACACACTTGAGCACAGCTGTGTGGCCCAAGACCAAAAAAGTAGCAGCACTAATACAATGAAAGGGTGGTAAACCTTAACACCCTTTGACTATATAAATGCCCATTTCAAATGCGCCCATTATAATAGTGAAACACCACCATTAAAAAAAAAAAAATTACAACGCTTCTTTAGTTTAATATGTTTTTCCAGTCACACTCTTCCTGTACTTTACATTTAATCCATGTCACGGGCCACAGAGTTTTGTGTCTACTGCAGTCACACAAGCCAGCCGGCGAGCCAGCCAGCTAACCATCCAAACAGACATGTGGTTGCAGCATCCAAACACACCCACAATCGGCAGCCGCGATCCAAAGTGGCCCAAATCCAATTTGTTTGGCTCTCGGCTGCAAATTGCTCTGTGTATTGAGTCTCCAAATAGCTGTCAACCTCTCCTGCTTGGCGTCCTGTACCGCTTAATTCACTCCTGGAGCATGTAATTGTCATAATAAGAAAAATATTGAGGTGATAATAAGTTACTTTGAGATGGCCACCGCCCACTCATATACACACACACACACACACACACACACACACACACACACACACACACACACACACACACACACACACACACACACACAAAGTGTGTACATAATGGCCCGAGACTTCAATCGGCACATTTCACACAACATTGGAGAGGCAGTTGCTCGTGACCCTTCACCTTGCCGGCATTGACACCTGTCTACAATGCCTTTATGTACGTGTGTGTGTGTGTGTGTGTGTGCGTGTGACAGACACACAATGTGGCTGAGCTGTCACAGTGAGACATGCCTGCCTACTGATGCAGCCAAGGGGGACTGATGAGACTTGAGTGCGTGTGTGTGTTCGTGTCTGTTCATGTGTGTGCGTGTGTGTGTGTGTGTGTGTGTGTGTGTGTGTGTGTGTGTGTGCGTGCGTGCAAGTGCCAGTGTGTGGAGGGCGATTGATGACAGATCTCTGTGCCAAGCAGTTGAGGATTTCGGTGCATATTGCACAATCTATTTATGTTTTGAGGTGCCAAAGACAAATGTACAGTATTTGTCCAGAAGAATTTTGACCATGACGGTGGAAAAGGATTCCGCCGTCATCCATTCTAGTTGTCTTAAACAAAGTGAGACCAATTGAATGGAAATCAATGGAACATTTTCCAGTCGCCACATGAGCGCACCTGATCTCAGCCCAATCGAGTAGGGCCCCTGCCGACCTTTTGGAACGTGAAAGTTACTTCTTGCGTACAGATTCATGCGAAGGGCTACCAGTTTGACACACACTTTATGAAATAGGTTTTCTCCTGTTATTTTTTGAAATGATCAATTCTACAACATTCCCAGAAAATTATGTCCCATCATTGGCGAGCTATTATTTATAGGACAGGCCTTCAGGCTACTCATGTGGTCCTTGGGGGCCCACGGGCACCATGTTGGAGACCATCGCAATAGAGTATGATTTCTGAAGACAAACGTAAAAGCAGAAAGCGAAGGTGGCTGCTGTGAATGCCTGGTCAAAAAGTCGCCAGGGATGAGGAATATGAGATCCATGGGCTTGAAGCAATCATTGATGGCAAATAATTTCCATCCAAGTATGAAATGCTATAATTGTCATTCTATTAGTTATTAAAAGTCGATATGGCATTCTTAAGCCATATTTTTGAAAAGCTTTCAAAGGTGACTTCAGTCGCACGGCGATTAATCGATCGCAAATCAATTGTAGTAGAAAAATCAAATCATAACATACGCCAACATTGTCCAAATACGTGCCCATAAATATATACGGAAAAGACACCGTGCGTTGCCTTCCACTGCAGCGATGGAAGAGAACTTTTCCAGAGTTTCTATTATTACTGATTTCTTTTTATGTATCCATAGGACCTGTTTTGTCTGGATCAAAAGTAAAAAGCACATTACAGTGTTACATATACACTGTGGTACTCAATATACGTACAGAAATAAGACCTCTGTGCATACAGAGGTGAGCTTTATTCGTTGTTTCCATTCTCTGGGTAAATATGATGATGTGAACTGTAATTAAGTCCACTAGCTATGGTTGGTAGGCCTGAGGGACAACTCTGCTCATTGCAGCAATGCACACATTTGTCGGCTCCGGACGCCGCGCTTTCCATCTTTACGGTGCTGTGGAGACTGAGGGGAAAGGCTATTACATAAAGATGTTTATTCATCCTTCCCCCCCACAACTGTCGTCTGAGGCAAAATCCAAATAAAAGGCCATGCAAATGAATCCGAATGGACTTCTTAATGTGTGTGTGTGTGTGTGTGTGTGTGTGTGTGCGTGTGTGTGTGTGTGTGTGTGTGTGTGTGTGTGTGTGTGTGTGTATAAGGAGGTTTTTAATGCAACACCCCTGTAGAGCAGCAACTGAACTCGCCTTCACTAAGTGCTATTAAGTTGAAAAACAGAGGAAAAAAAGGAACTGGATGGCATTTTAACACCACTTTCACATTATCTACAAATTTATGTTTGAATGCCATTCAGCTGTTTTGTTGTGAAACAATTGGATGTGATACGGGTAACTACTGATGCTTATTAAACTTGTTCAAAAAAAAGTGTGCGTGCGCGTGTTTGAGAATTTACAGCACAATGCTACGATGCTTACGGATGTATTTTTCATCTCATATAGGGATATAAAAAGTCGACACATCTTTGATGTGCCAAATTGTGCCAAATCAGATGCCAAATTTGTTTGTGAGATAAAAAAAGAGACCAAAGTAGATCATTTCAAAACTATTTTACACTATTAATGTGGCCGATATCCTGCACACCTCAACTCAAACAAAAACTAAAAACAAAAAGAGACACACCAAAAGGATTTGTTTCACATTGTTGGCTTATTCACCGCAATTGACGGTTATAGACGTCAAAAGGGCAGGCAGTATGAAGTTAGTTTTTTTTTTTTTTTTTAAAGTAAAAAAAGTGAACTTTTATTTTGCATTCTGGCTCACAAAACCCAAACAATCTCTTCACAATAGCACACCATCTGCAGGAGAAAAGCAAACAACTAAAATGTCAAG
>CAAKHF010011435.1:5933-24881 GCA_901007745.1 Hippocampus kuda
TATTGTGAAGGCTAGTTCTGTCCTGGGCTGCTCCCTCGACACTCTGGAGGAGGTGGGCAACAGCAGGATGCTAGCTAAGTTAGAAGCTATGTTGGACAGTCCCTCCCACCCCCTCCAGCCCGCCCTGACAGCACTCGGTAGCTCCTTCAGTCAGAGACTGTTACACCCACGTTGCAAGACGGAGAGATACCGCCGCTCGTTCCTACCGACTGCTGTCAGGCTGCTGAATAAAAAATGAATAAACAAATAATAAATTTATTTAAATGATATGACAACAAATGTGAATTTGAATAGTATGGGGACTATTGTATAATATTGCACTTAATTGAACTTATTGACCTTATTCATGTTTGTATTTATATTGCACTTAATTGAACTGTGTTTTCTTTTCTCTTAAACTTTTCTCTTCTTTCTACCTACAATCTTGCTGCTGAAGGCTGTAAATTTCCCCAGTGTGGGACAAATAAAGGATTATCTTATCTTATCTTATCTTAAAAGATTTCGCAAAGGAAATGTGAGGATTCATCTGTTTCAGTCGGGATTGGGAAAACCTTTGAACATTTTGTTCTTCTTTGACAAGCCCCCCCCCCCCCCCCCAAAAAAAAAAAGTCCTTCTTCACGGCAAAATGCGAAGGCGCTTTGCTTTGTAGACGCACCTGACCCCAGCTCACTTTTGAAGATTCTTAAAAACCACAAACGACAAAACACCTTTTGACAAGAGTAGAAGAGCGGCGCAGTTGCAGGCTGCTCGATTTTCCCTGATTGGGTTGAATTTCTAGTGTGCAACTTCAACTTGGGTGATATCCAGATTCCTCCCAAAAGGTACAAATTCTTGGTTGACCTTTTCTTTGACCCGTGTCTGTTTTTTTTCTTCTCTTTTTTCTTTTGTCTTCACACAGGAGTGTTTTTGAGTTGCTGCTTTTCTTCGACGAGCGAGATTTCCACGAAGAGCCATTGAAACACTTCTCAGTAAAATTCCAGGTGAGAATAGTCTGGACCGTATGCGGATATTTCGGACTGAAATTTCAATTCACACACACACACACGCATGCATGAGTGAAGATGCCATTCCTTTTGTGTGCCGTAGACAGAAAACATTTTGGTTTGACGTCGAGGGATACGTGAGACAAATTTCTATTTGACGTTGATCTCTTTGAACGGAACAGGTCGCCCCTTTGGGAATCTGTCGAGAAAAGTCCTGTTTCTGCGGAGAACAACCATTCCGGGGACACACTTTTGGAGCGCGCCAAGTGCAGAAACGACACGACGGTCGCTCGCGCGTGCCGTTTGAAAATGCTTCTCCTGCCGCTGCAGATTCCCAATTCTTGACAACGCCATCGGTGCATTGCGGAGGAAACAAACGTTGTCAACTCAAGTGTATTTCTCGAGCACTTTAAGACAACCGCCGCTGCATCCAAAGAGCAAATCTCATCAAACAATTTGTCAGTTTGAAATGTTGATCTCTCGTCTCCCTCATCCATTCGGTCGACAGCGAAACGTCAAGATTTCGTAGGCGTCGCAGTTTCGGTTCTATTGGAGGGCTTGACGCATTTTGAAGGTCAACTTCACGTCACCTCAGTTGTCGTCACACTGAACATGACGGTAAACAGTTAACAGATAACACATTAACCTCTTGTCTTTCTTTTTTTTTTTTTTTTTTTTAGGAATGTTATTCTGCCCTTTTAAGGCATCAGAATGTTCACTTAGTTCAGGTTGAGCCTTTGCTTGGTGCGGGGGGCGCTTGGGCCAATACAACCTTAAAGGAAATCCTCAGCGAATCCAATTTACCTCAGAATGAAGGTCAGTGATACTTGCTGCCCGTTTGCTTTCTTCGTGTTTTATCAAATGCTCATTTTGCTGATTGAAAATGCCATTTTTAACTCATTCAGTACCAGCCAATTCTGGACCAAGTCTGAAAAGACGTTTAAAAACGTCTTTGGGAGTGAATGAGTTCAAATATATTTTTTTGCACGGCTTTGTATTTACTTCATGAAATTTTGCTCACTCTCAATACCACTGATGTCCAAATGAAAAGAGCCCGTTCAGCAGGAATACAGTTAATGAGCTCCTTGACCTAAATGTATTCGTAGCAAAGAATCGGCGCGTGTGTACGTAACTGCGAAACCTTTTTTTGCTTTTGCTCTTTCTCAGTGGACAGGTTCCTCAGCTCCGAGTTGCCAGTGTTCTTGGAGCTGCGGGTGCGCTACCTGATATCCTGCCAGCGCGTCAGTGAGGCTTTAGCCCTGGCAAAGTGTTGCATTCGGCATCCGTCGGCAGGGAAACACTTGTTCTTCCTCCAGGTCTACCTCACGTGGCTTTACAAGACGCGATACAATCAGCTGCTTCAAGAAGTAGGTGGAAAGGGGGCGGGGCAGTTGGCCATGAACTCATTTAATGCCACAATGTAAAAATGTGCTTGCAAAAACCTGATAGTTCAGTGCCAAAACGTATACAGACACTTTTGGTGTTTTTTTTAATTGAAAAAAAAATATGTTTTAATAAGAATAATAATAATAAAGGGCTTCGCGCACCCCCTCGGTCAGTATCAAGGCTGCGGGAATGGTTTCAGTCTGATAAACTACCACTAGATGGCAGGCTTTAATCAGATCTTAGTCCACACACAGTCAGAGCGGGTGTGGGTGTGGAATGGCCATCCTACGTCACAAGGTGGCGTGCGGAAGCAGTGTGGTGATGAGAAATACCGGCAGCTCGTTCTTCAACAGAGCTTTTTCAGATCCCAAAAAGATGACCAAGTCCCATCGTCATCCTTGACCAACACATGCACACACAAAGTTCAGTGTTGATCTTGCAATGAGCTGTACTTTTTATTCCTGATGAAAAAAGAGGGCAAAAGCTTTCTCCTTCCAAAGCTTGAGAACTTTATTGCAGGCCTTCAAAATGAGTCAAAATGGCCGGCACCGGCTGTCCCACTTTGAGGAATACGGCTGGCATTAAAGGAGTTAAGAGCTGTGTTTCGCTGCTGCCATTTAGGTGCACTTGGACTATTTTGTCTTCCCCCCCCCACCCCCAACCTGAAATGTTTCCTTCAGGTTGCTGATCTCAGCGGTAAAGAGGCGGTGCACATCATCTGCAGTTTAGAGAATGAGGAAACAAACGAGCTGCTGTTAGCCCTCTGTCAGGTGTTCCTCTCCCAACAACTCTGCAGGGGTGACATGTACTATTTGTGGTGGGTAAAGCTCACTTGAATTCTTCTAGCTGTTATAATGTTGTCCTGACGCCCACGTGCTCCTGTGCAGGGAGCTTGTTTTTATCTGGAGCAAACTTCATCATCGGCAGAATACTTCCAAAGAAGCGTTTCTTGAGGAAAGCCGTCGCCTCATGCTGTCTGCCACCAACGTCAACGCAGTCTTCCCGTTTGTCCGAGTTGTCTTCGAGGAGGTGGGAATCGCGCAGATGAAAGTGATGATGTGGCTCCTTAGCCGAATGGCAAGTGAAGCGCCTCCTCGTGCGCCTGATGATTTGACGGCCCTTTCTGTTTCCGTCTGGCTAGTTGGGTGACGACGGAGTCCAGTTCTGCGTGGAGCTTTGCGCGGACGCCTTGAAATCGCGTCTCCCTTGCGACGCCATCACCAAGTCGCTGATCTATAAAACCATTGCGGGCCTGCTGCCCAACGATCTCGAAGTGTGTCGGGCGTGCGCGCTCCTGGTCTTCTTCTCGGAACGCAGCGTGGGAGCCTACAAGATGGTGTCTTTGCTGTATATGCTTCCAGACCAGGACTACCACGTTGAGCACAGCCCCATCAGAAATCAAATTCGATTTGAAACGCTGCAGGTAAAGCACTCTCCAAATACACGAGTTATTCAGGCCTGACCAATGAGCTGCTCGATTCATTCCAAATATGTACATAATGCATGAAATAACGTTTTTAAAAATCCCCTTATAGTATTGTTTCCCTTAAAAATAAAAAACCATGAATGGCAATTTTCAAATGGACTTTTTCCCTTCATACAATCGATTTTTTTTTTGTCTGTTGTTTGACTCTGAGCTGAGGCCAGTCTAGTCAGGGGTTGAAGTGACTCACTTGATATGTTTGGCAGCGTTTTTATGCCAGTTGCCCTTCTTGACGCAACCCGCGCATGACAGTGGCCGGCCAACGGCCAATAGCGGAAAAGCTCTCGCCGACGGCCAGACCCGAATGACACCGTGTCCTCTGACCCCCGGTGTCCGAAATCTCGGGTGCTAGCGTGACTGGCAACTCTCCTGCTTGCATTATTTTGCTGTGATTGGTCATTGGCCGCAGCTAGGAATTCCGCGAAGCATGATGACAGTAGGTTGGCCGTGGAATCGATTATTTTGGCGCAATGTGTCGGCCGCCTGCCGTGTCGTGGTGCAACGGGCTTCCACATTTCCAAATGTGGCCGTGTGCAGTCATTTTGGATGATTTTTGCTGAAGGGCGATCACTTTAATCGGCAGGCCAATTAACTCATTCAGTACCAGCCAATTCTAGACCAAGTCTGAAAAGACGCTTAAAACCGTCTTTGGGAGCGAATGAGTTAATTAGTCAGTCCCTAGTATTTAGATCTGTGCAACACACTCATGTGTCTATTGATTGATTTATTCTTCTCCCCCTCCCCCCCCCTGCAGATCTTGAAGAAGGACCTTTACTTTGACCCGGAGTTTTGGAACCTCCTTGCTTTGCGGACCAGTTGTTTGGAACTGATGAGTGAGAAAGTGGTTGACGACGAACTGATGGAGGAAAGCTGGCTCCCCAACTACTGTACCAAAGAGTTTTCATTTGTGTGTAGCACATCAACAGGAAGTAGTGATAACGGAACGGCAAAAAAGCCCGATCAAAATGAGGGCGGCCATAAAGAAATTAGCTGCGGGGAGGCGCCCAAAAAACTCAAGTTAGGCCAAGGCAAAGCGGGACTGAATCATGACAGCAGCGCTGTGAAAAAAAAGGCTGAGCACAGGTCACGCTATACCAAGGGAGCATCATCGCAACCTTTGAGGCGTTCGTTTTGGCAGCTTGACAGGATACACGACGTGGGGTCCGGGCAGCTCAGACGAGCTACCCGACTGTCTGAAAAAAATCCTCCGAAACGAAGGATTCAAAAGCCCAAATGGCTACTGGAAGATTCCGGGACCGCGCAAGAGCCGAAGCTTCGGAAACACGCTTTGAGACATCCAAGGGTCCATCGCTCGTCTGCCCTCAAGCGGTCCGAAAACGCCCAACCCAAAAACAGCGCGCAGCCCAAGGTGTCGGAAAACGCCTGCGCCAAGCACGAGAGGGGATTCCCGCCGGTCTCCGTCGAAGCGGCTGCCGCTCCGCAAATCGTTTTGGAGCTGTCGCTCCCAGACAACGAGCTGATGGGAACCTTCACCGAAGACTGCAACCGAGCGAAGGGCTGTCCGCCGCTGCTTTTCTACAAGCCGACGCTCAAGCTTCCCGACCCCTCCCATCCCGCGAAGGCGCCGCACGGAAAAGAGGTCATCCTTCGGGCGAGAGACGCAACCATGCTCGTGCAGCTCTTGCACTGTTACGCTCGCAGGCCCAAAGGCAAGGGGAACGGCTCAAAGAGTCACGGCTCCGTGTCAACCATCACGCGCTCGTCTGCGCACGGGAGTCCTCCCAAAGAACCGCAGACGGGGCTTTGCGAGAAAACCGATGCGGACACGCGGGTTGGCTGGAGCTGGGAGGATGCGCCGGCAAACGAGCGTCCGGACGCACCGAGCCCACTTTTGGCGTCTTCAGAAAAAGAGCGCTTGGAAAAGGTTGAAAAAGGGCTCGCGTCTGAAAAATCAGTGGTGCCAAACGGAACAGAAACTCGTATTTCAGCTCAAAGCGCTCACTCTCCAAACGCAGACGAAGCCCAGAGCGCGGTTGAAGCCCGAGAACTTAATGACGGGATGACGGCGACTTTGGCTTCACAAAGTCCGGCAGCGGAGAAAGTCACGCCGCAGCCAAGCGCGCCTTCCGCTGAGGTGACTCAGACCTTTGATACGCCAAGCAGACAAATAGAAGACGGCGACGACGCCTCGCCGCCGTCCGCGACGCCGACTAGTCAAAGCCCCGCCTCGCCGCCTCGCAGGCCTCTCCGAGATGGACGAGCCCCCGTAAACATCGACGAAGAACAAAACCCCAGAGCACTTGGCTCTCGTTGTGAAATTGACAAAACGTCTGTTGGCGAGACCAACGAGGATTTGCAGGATGCCCACCGCCAACATTCTCACCACACGGATGACCTTTCAGCCTTAGGAACAGAAATGCTCACCCGCTTTCCTCCCGTTGAACTTCCTCGAGAGGCGGAGACTTGCAAACGATCGCCAGACGCCGAGTCCGAGGAATCCGCGCCTCCGAACGAAAGCGGCGTCGCAAATGCCTCCGGCCGCACGCTGCCACGACCCTCGACCGCTGCTCACGTGCAAGGAAATGATCGGGAAAGGTCAGCCGAGGACGACGGCGACGACTTTGAGGACGATGAAACAATAGAAACGGAGGAATCCAAGTTGGAGTACCGCTGTACTTTTTGTCAGAAAGATTTTAAGGGCAGACGCGTCGTCGTGCACGCCATGTTCCATTTCCGTAAGGACGAGTGCATGTTTTGTGGCACCGCCTTCAAAGACGACCTCCTGGCCATGATGCACCTGTCTGATCATATTGAGAAGCTCAAAAGAAGCAAAGAGGCGGCCGGCAACAAAGCTCAAGCCAGCGCCGCGCCGGAGGCCAAAGATTGCTCTCAAGCCAAAGCCGACGTTCCCCACAGGCCGCCGTCGGGCCATCGCGTTCGTAAGAAGCCGAGGAAGTCCGCGAGCTGCGATCAGTCCGCTTGCCACCCGGAAGCACGCTTGCTATCGGAAACAAGAAATTTGCGATCCAACGACAAGCCGGCAGATAGTCGGTTGGCCGCGCAAAGCGAGCGCGTCGACGGCAAATCTCCCGAATGCAAGCTCAATGGACTGCTTGGCAAAAAGACCCCATTTGACTCCAAAGCCGAAGACCACCGGACACCTCGGGGGAATCACGTGACGCCCAAATCTCGGGAGTCCTGTGCACCGCCGATCCAGAGGAGGAAATGCGTCGAAGGTTTTCAGGACGATGTCGTTCCGGATGGGAAGGTTCGTCGGGAGAAAAGGGCGGAGCCTCTAGCCAAAGTCGACTGTCCGGCCGACGGATGCGCCTGGTCGACGGACCTTTCGAAAAACCGCGTGGCTCTCCTCTACCACGCTCTGGAGTCTCACCACGGCGACGTCAGGCCTTTGGAACTGTCGTTAAAAGTGGCAAACAACAAATGCAGTATTTGCATGAGGGTGTTGTGGAGCTTGGAACATTTTCAGCATCACGTGGAACGACATCGGCTCAGTCCTCGCCATCCCTGCCTTCATCTGGGTTGCGCTGCCAGATTCAAGACCGCCAACGAAATGAGACGACACGCCAGGAAACACAGCCCGCTGCAGGCGGCGTGCTGCTTGCCCGGCTGTCCCAAACTCTTCATTTGCCTCTGGGCGCTCAACCTCCACGAAAGAGAGCACTATGCTTCCAAAGCCGGCAAGCCAGCCAAAACCGCCGACCCGCCGACAGACGACGACAAAGCCAACTGCGTGCGGCTACGGGCGACCAATCGGACTGGTCGAAAATCGAGGGGGCGTTGGTCGCGTGACGCGGCAGCGAGAATCGTAAAAACGTCTGCGGTGAAAGAGGAGCTGAAAACCAGGAACGTTCTCAAGAACCTCTCCAACAAGGACACCGCCACGCAGAGCAGCAATCACACTTTGAAGCTGCGGCTAAGAAAAGCGCCGACGTCGCAGAGTAGCGCGGGGCCTCCCAAAAGTCCGCTTTCACCCATCTTCAGACGCAGGAGCAAATTGCGGCATAAATTGAAGCAAAAGCCGGCCACCGTCAACCAAGCCCAAATGTTCCCGAGAAGGAGAGGCCGTCCGCGAAAGTCCAAAAAAGCAACGCACGACGAAAACGCCGCCAAGGACCCAAACGGTCAAAGTCTGAAGAGCGAGTCCCCAGACGGTCCTCGGACAGCAGCGACGCCAACGGCTGAGAACCAGTTAGAAATGAAAGAAGAGCACCAGCAAGTCGATGATCCCGGCAAGCCGACTGAAATGCTCCACCAGCATTCCAAGTTCGAAACGAGTTTCAGCGGGAGCACCGGGAGCGGCCACGTCGAACCAAAGGTGTCCTCGGACCGAGGCTCCGCCCTCACCGCGGCCTCTCGGAATTCGGTCGTCCGCGCGCTTAAATTGAGAGTTCTTAATTTGAGGAAGCGCTGCGCTTCCAAAGACACGGAGTCTTTCGAAGCCGGCCGGGCAAAGAAGGAACGGCTTACTCGAAGAAAAAGTCCCCGCGGAGGCTCGGGGTGGCCCGCGTCTGCGAGGGAGCCTGCAAAGTCCCCCTCGGTTGAGGCTGGCGACGAAAAGCGAGCAAGAAGTCCTTCCCCCTCCGGTGGCCCCGCTGAGCAACTTCCTGCCGCCGATGCGGTCAACGTGAAGAATGCCCTCCCTAGAAAGAAGAAATCGGAGAAAACGCTTCAGAGGACGTCGGAGGACCAACGTACAAATGTGACAAGCGTCGGCACTACCGCGTCCAATTTGAATAGAAAGTCCAAGAAAGACGCTTCGGATGCGACGAGGAACGGCTCCGCTTCCGCCGCGTCCAACGTGAAGAGAAAGTCCAAGGAAAAGCCTCCGCGCGCGATGACTCAAGTCTGTTCCGCCACAGCCACTTTGAGGAGAAAGGCCGGGGAAAAACCTTCCGACGTGACGAGCGGCGCTTCCGGTTCCGACACGTCCAATTGGAAGAGAACGTTTGAGGAGGAACCTTCAGACCCGCTGAGTCACGTCTCCGCGACCACCGCAGACAATTTCAAGAGAAAGTCAAAGGAAGAGCCGTCAGATGCCACCAGCGACGGCTCCGGTTCCACGACGTTCAATTTGAACAGCGAGACCGCGGAAGAACCATCAGGTGCCGCGAGGAACGGCTCCAGTTGCCCCACGGCCATTTGGAAGACCGAGTCCCAGGAAGAAGCTTCAAATGTGACCAGCGACGGCTCCGGTTGCGCCGCCGCCGTTTTGAAGACCGAGCCCGAGGAGGAACCTTCAGAGACGACGAGAGATGACTCCGGGAGCGCCCCGTCTATTTTGAAGACCAAGTCCAGGCAAGAAACTGGCTCCACTTCCACCACGTCCAACATGAAAAGGAAGTCCAAGAAAGAACCTTCAAACGTGACGAGCGACGGCTCCGGTTCCGCCTCATCCAATCTGAAGAGAAAGTCCAAGAAAGAACTTTCAAACGCGACGCGTGTTGGCTCCGGTTCAACCTCGTCGCTCCTTCGAGCGGAAACTCCTTCAAAGGCAAAGGATGCGCGGCTTCGGAAAAACAAAGCCGCGAGGGGAATTAAAGAAGGTGAAATAAAGAGGAGCAAGAAAAAAAAACCTTCAGACAAAAGTAGCGCTCCCGAGTGGAAAACGGAAACTTCAAAGGGCGGCGAAGTGACGACTGGACAAGTGGACGAGCGTGTCGGTGCGCCGGCGCGCGTCGACAAAACACCCGAGTGCGCCAAAGACGGGCGCGGTCACTCGCCGAAACCGATGCCGGCGAAAGAGTCCGACGTGTCCACGCTGTGCATGGACACGCTGGCCGAGTACGGGAAAAAGCACATGCGCGCGCCTCCCACCGCCTATCTTGACGAGAAGTTCACCGCCATGCGCAAGAAGAGGAAGGAGGCGGCGGCTGACGCGTGCGCCTCGCTGGAGGAGGATCTCGGCACCGCCGCCCCGCAGAGGCAAAGGTGCGCCAAGTGTTTCGCCGCGTTCAACGGCGCACAAGAGCTGCAGAGTCACCTGCGCCTCCAGCGCTGCTCCGGCCTCTTCGGCTTTGACTCGGATGATGACGGTGAGTCCGCACCGTTTCCCAACGTCGTTGGCCGTCCGGGTACTTTCGGCTGACCGAGAAACGAGTGACTCCAATGATGGCAAAAACTTGTTTCGGGTTTCGCCTTTTGCTGTGCCCCAAAGTTTCATTTGCACATTTCCATTCCAAAAAATGAATCCGGCGGTGCTTGTAGGCAAAATAGTTGTACGGAGAAGGGGTTGAAGCGACTCGTCGACGTGCCGTTGTATTTACTCAACCTCGTCGCAATGGCGCTGTGAGCTCGCGGTTGTGTGACAAATTTTGGCAACTAACAGCTGCTGTTTTTGCAAGCGTAAGGAACTATATTTTCATTCAACGCAAGACTATAATCCTGATTAACTCATTCAGTGCCAGCCAATTCTGGACCAAGTCTGAAAAGACGTTTAAAAACGTCTTTGGGAGTGAAGGAGTTAAAGCTCTGCACGCCCTTCTGAAAAGGCACCTGCTACATTCTCATGTCCCTGCCCAAATCAGTCTGTCAGTCCTTTGTCTTATTTTAACCGAGCTTCGGCGGGTAATTTTCAGCGGTCCGCCAGTCCAACTCTTGTCAGTTAGCTTTCCCCCCCCCCCATAGTCCCAACAGAGGAAAACTACAACGCGATTGATTAAAATGGTGACCGGAGAGCTCTGCCTCTCAGTACGCAGTCCAGCATCGACATCCTCCGGTGCCTGCCCAAAGAGGAAATACCCACACAGACCAAGAATCCCAAGAACTTTGAGTTCCTGGTGGAGGTGTTGTGGAGTTGACCCAGCAACTCCGAGTTGAGGCTCATTTCTGATGACGTGGGCAGTCCAAGGAAAGCAAAAGCTGCACCGGCACTCTTGTCCACCAAGTGGCGCTAGCAAGAAAAGAGAGCTTACAAGTCTGCGAGATAAGCGGAGCCAGATCACAGCGCGGTGCGCGTTTGGAAGAGTCGAGGGCCGCCGGTGGGGATGGAGACGCACGAGACCTCCGATTTCCGTCATGATTGGAGTACCTCTTTCCCTCTAAGGCCTGTGCTTCGGGTCGCTTGTTGTGTATGCCAATGGCTTAGCCCGTTTTTGAGTTGTTCCTCGGAAACTGCCTGATCCGTGGCGATCCAGGCGGCGTTGCTTTCTGTCCCTTTTCCGCTTGCCTGTTGACATGTCGAACGCAAAACGAGTCACGGAAAAGACTCAAGGAGCCGACGAGTTCTGTGACATTCAAGTCGGCGGGACCGCGAGGGCGGGCGTCGAGGATGATGTCACGCGTCTTTGAAACGCTCTCAAAATGTCCGTCCTGACTGAGCGAGCAGCTGCAAATCAGGCTGAAAAAAGCTCGATGCCATATCGGGATGTAGCATTGTAGCTTCAACAATGGTCTATTTGTACCCTTTCTTTTGGTAATACTTTTTATTCCAAGGGCAGAACTTCACTGTTTTAGGTACAGTGCCTCTGTTCAAACCGAATACGACAGTGGCTTCCAAAAACGGATACTTTTTTTTGTCAACGAATGTTTGCCAACGACTTCCGACTCAGCGGTGAGCATTGACCCAGGTCCACACGCGGTGCGGTCAGTGGAACGGCAGCTAACCAACTCGATGACTCTTTCTGTGAGGAGTTGATATTCCGTTGGCCAGGTCGCGCCATTTCTTCACCCGACGCTGGTTTGCACTTAACGTCGCACATCGGTCGGACTCGTATTTGCCACGTTGTGTTTCGAGAGCCTGTCGGTCCGCCGTGCTGGCAAACCATCTCGTTCCTTGACGCCAATCGGTCGTTGCGCTGGATGTCTTGATCCGCCGAGAGTGCTCGGAAGAGCCCTCGTTTCTTCGTGCGTCCACCTTGGCGCTCGCTTTTCGTTCCATTCGGAGGACAGTACGGCGAATCAAGTGAAGAGTGGCGTTAAGAATGAGCTTATGGAGGCTGCCGATGCCAAAACGCCACGCCCCCAACCAACCCGTCAGCGTACTTCAGTACAGGCCACGCCCTCTGAGGGTTCCGGGTCAGCCAACGAAGACCCCGGTGGCTAGGAGGTACTTGGGTGGAACCTTTTTGGGTGTGTGAACAAGTGGATGACACAAACTCCCCGGGTACATGGGGAAGTTCCACGATAACGTTCCAAGACATCCACTGAACTGTAAAAGTGTCAGCGACAGCACGCCGGTGGGTGCCCGCAGCTCTTTTACCTCCGAAGATGCCAGCACCTTTTAGTCTAAAGATTCAAGTGGCTTACCCAAACCAGAATCAAGTCCCACGTTGCGACCAAAAGTCAAATCCATTCCAAGTTGCTCTCGTCGGTTGGAAGCAACCCTGCTCATATTGAATTCAGCTCCGCAAACCAACACACGCGTGACCTTGTTGAGTAGAAATCATTGCGGCGAGATTTCACAGAAACCACAAGCGTGATGGTTTGTATACAAATAAAGACGCGTACGTAAAATCGGAGTCACGCAAAGATTGCGAAGATGTCAAGTGATGTCATCTGGTTCCGCTTCCTGAGCCAATCGCAACAGTCAAAAACAGACGATATCCTGTAGCATCCGCTAAGACAAGCGGTGGTGAATGAATAACCTTTTTTTGGGGGGGAGGGGGGGTCAAATTCAATGTTTTTAACGTTGCCAAAGCAAGCATTCCACGAGTGCTTCCCTCAAGCATCGGGCTCGCTCACTTCCTCCTCGCACTGGCCCCTCCGCCGACGAACTCATCCAGTCACAAATCACAGGCGGACGCCTCAAGGTTCTCGCTGACAGTCGGATCTTACGAAACTCTCGCAACAATCCGTGGAACACAAGTGCGGGTTTTCCGCAATAGATTCCGCCGTCCTCTTTTGTTGAAAAATGTGATAGGATTTGAGCGAGTGACTGGTTAGCGCTAACGTGCGGAGGTCGTGGGTTGACCTCGGGGCTCCTCCGGGCTTCCCTCCCACATTCCCCAAAACATGCGATTGTGAGAATCAATGGTTGTTTGTCTTTGTGTGTGTGTGTGCGCCCTGGCACCAGTTGAGGGGATTCGAAAATGGATGCTTCGATAGCATTATTCTACACTCTAGTTGGTAGCGTTTGTGTTCTGGTTTTGACAATTCGCAAGGCCCTGAAGGTACCCGAATGCGATTGGATGGAACGAGTCACGCGTGGGGCCTCTGCAACGGAGGATGACGGGGAGAGCGAGTGAGATATCTTGTGGTTGGAGGCACGCACAGGAAGTTCATGACCGGAAAAAAAAAAACAACCCATATGCCACTGATGTGATTGATCAAAGTTGCCTCGACTGTCATCACCTTAACGTTGCCTCGTCCAATTAGCACAATGGAACCGGACGGAGAGTCCGGCGCAGAAACGGCTCGCTTGCTTTGGACCGACTCGTCAACCCGGGCGGAAGAGAAGGCGGCTCAAATCATCGCTCGCGTCACTCCTCCTCTTTCCTCAATCACTCCGCCTTTGTTCAAACGACACGGACGAGTTTTACTCTCGGTTCCGTCGGCTTTGACCGCCCGCAATTACTTAGGACTCGTCTCTCCGCAAACGCGGCGAAACTAAACCAGAGTGGCTTTTCTCCCTTTGTGTTGCAGTGAATAGTTGAAGGACCCCACTTGAATCCAAGCAATCGGACCTCGCCGACTCGGAACGGACTTTCCTGTGGGACCCGTACGGGACTGTGCCCGGGGCGGATCGAGGTCCGCCGGAGCGCTTCAGGACCTCACCTAAGTCCTGACATTGGGTGCCCAGAGCAAAAGCACGGCGATGGCTGTTGTTTGTGAATACGGCCCGGGAGTGAAAGTCCTGCGGGCCCCCCCCGGCAGATTTGGGCCAAGAGTTTGTACTCAAGTGCCTGCCCCCGGATCCACACTTTGCTGTTTGACCAGAGTCCGGACCCAAGGAAACGCCCTCACCGTCGGGAAGCCATAAACAAAAACAAAAGATGCTTTGTTTGCATTTTGCAGCCTTGTCACCGCGCCGGACGAGGTCAATTCTTGGCTCTTCACGTTGGACGATGCGACTCTTGTCGGCGGGGTGCTTTTGCTGCCGCCCGTAGGGGGCAGCACACGCTCAAATTTCTCAAGTCGCGACTCTTTCTTACCCTCACTTCCATCGGTTCAATTCTTGTTTGCTTCCCTGCGCGGGTTATTTTGGAAATATGACGTGGTTGTCACTGACTCGGCCCCGGTTGCCTTTCGAGCTCCCTTCAACCGACGAGACCGACGTCGCGTCGGCTGGAGGGAGCTCGAAAGCGGCCTTTTAACTCTTTGCAGGAAGCTTCGACAGGTTCTATTTATTGAAATTGTTTTTTAATCTTGTACATATTAGCGTTTCGATTGCTCATGTCAGGGTTTGCTGGAGCGCAGTTTCTATTTTGTTTGTTTTTGGGGAGAAAATAAAACTTATTTCCTGTTATTGATTCCGTTTCACTTCCTGCACACTGGTGAAGTTTTCAGCGCGCTGCTTGTGGCTTTTTCTTTGTCTTCTCTTCAAGAGCAGCGAAAGGTTGGAATGAGTCGGCACCGCCAGGTGGAGCCCGAAACCGGCTCCATCTGCAGGTCCCTGCAGGTCGCTGTGTGTTGTGCAATTTTCACATGGCAAGATTTTCTTGTTTTGATGACAACAATGGCCGATACGTTTTTCAGTGGATCGTTTAATTGGGGGGAGCGAACTTGAGAAAGTAACATGAAACACTTGAGACTCACCGTTTTGTTTTTGAACGCTCTGTTGCCTCGAGTTGGATTTGTTGGCGAAAATGGGATTTGTTCTTTTAGCGCCGTTGGCAGCGCGACCGATCAAAACGTTGACTTTGGGGGAACGGTTTGCCTTCCATATGTTCTTTCACACAACTAGAGAAGACAAGATTTTAAATATAAAGAAATTAAATATGTACATTTTAATATTGCCCTCGGGTCATTTAAATTAAGAGTACAAGCTGTCGATCAGCCCGACAGCAGGCACTGTAGCGCCTTTTTGAAGTGAAAGACTTCCAACAAAAAAGAAAAAAAAGAGACAAAGCGGCGTTCGGGAATTACAAGGCGGAGCGTCTGCGCCCTCCGGTAGGAATGCAAATGTCGAGTTGGAAAAGATTGAATGTCGGCGTCGTGTTGGTGCGGCTGCGACGATCTCTGCAAGGCCGAACGCTTCCACCTGGCGGCCCGACGCCAAATCGCCTTGAGCTTCTTTCACCTTGAGTCTGCTGCGTCATTCTCTTGTTCCGCTTTCCATTTCAAGGGAAGCCTCGGCGCGTTTTTGCTCCAGCATGTCGCAGCAGGTAGCGAAGGCGGCCCGGAAGCCGACGGCTCCCATCTGGCCTCCTGACCTTGTTGCCGGGTGCGATTGGGCAAGAGCCCGCGCACGAAACGCTTGGGAGTCACATTTCCTCTTCTGACATTACATCCACCCGTGGGACAAAGGATTTTTTTTTCTGGGGGGGGGGGAGCGGCCGGATTTACGATGAAGTCTGTGGTAATCCAATAGCTGTTCATTTGTTGTTCTGCTCCACCTCCCGGTGGCTTTTGCGGTGTCAGGCCGCAAGTTTCCCAGAGTTTGACCGTCATCCTCGGCTGGCATCGATCCGCTCGTCTGCGACCGGCTAATTCCACGCAGGCTTCATATAGTTGGGGATGCACTGGCAGACCTGGTGGCTGTAGTAAAAGCCAGCGAGGCAAGCGCGTTTGGGGGTCCTGCATGGTAACCGGTAGCAACTGGGGAAAAGTGCAAGAAAACATTTGATTAGTCGGTCCCAACTTGGGACTGAAAAGCAGGCGCTACAAGTGAAATTTCACAAAATGGGAAAGCATACGAGGCAAAACTCATTCAGTACCAGCCAATTCCGGAACAAGTCGGAAAAGACGTTTAAAAATGTCTTTGGGAGTGAAAGAGTTAAGGGGATGCTCATAGAATGGTGTTGCTGGATATATTCCTGCAAAAATCCAAAAGGGAATGCCATTTGCCCTTTGGAACACTCGAGCGTACAGAGGTGTCGAAACTTGTCTGGGCAACTTTTTTTTTTCTTTTTTGGTCATGTTTGATGGAAGTCCCGGGAGTGCCTGGAATTAGCAAATGCATGAAAAATAGCAATGTGGCGCTCATGCTGATAGTCTGCTACACGAAGCGCAGTACAGTGGTGGAAATGAAAAGCACAATTGATGCCTGGCCTTCCCTCAAATATGCTTGGAGTCAGGCTTTTGGGGAGGGGGGGGAGGGAATCCCCAAATTTGCCTTTATTCCCCCGGAGGAAACATCCAAGTAAGCCGAGGCTACAGTCATCTTCTTTTTCATAGGATATGTTGAAAATGAAAAGATTCAAGAGATGAGTGATTTTTCAGGAAAAAAGCCATAAATGACCGTTTCATGTCCTTTTATTTACATTGTAGCTATTGCAAAATGTTTTGTCCGTATCTCGCTAACCGCTTTGAAGTGCGCGTGTGCATCAGTGGATGTTTGTGTCGAAATATCGAATGATGTTGATTGTTGAGAACGTTTTTGTTTTGCGGCCTCCCAAAGACAGCCTTGGCCACCCCGTGGGCCACCCAAGGATAAAAGTCGAGCTCTGCCACTGATCATCGCACCCCCCCCACCCCAAATATTTATTTTTTTTGGGGGGGGGGGGGGATTAGGGAGCAAGACTCTGAAATAAAAGATATTGGGAAAGATAATTGAGCGACATTTCCCATGGCCGTCTTTGGTCACAAGTCTATCTTTTTTGTGGTCTTTTTCCAGCCGAGCCTCCCAAAAAAAAAAAAAAAAAACGCCTGAGAACGTCCAGCGAGACAAATCACTGGCACATCTGAACTTTCCCCTCCTGGCTGGGCTCCCATATCCCCTCGTATGTTTTTCTTTGGCTGCCGTCACTCCATCCATCTCGGCGGCGGCCCGATGGCCGCTGTGCTCTGCTCACTGTCAGCTCGCTCGCTCGGGTTCAGAGGCCTCTCGCGTGCGAGCTGTGGGAACCGCACCGCACGCTCGCAGCGAAGAACGTGGCGCTCGGGACGTCTCGCGTCCATAAAAGGAAACGGCGGAAGAAAAGTCCGCGGAGAAGGTCTGGAGTCAGCGATGTTTGACGCCAATTTGGCCTTTGCTTCTCTGAGCGCCTCTTCCTTTCCGATCGAATGAGGACGAAATGATCGTGCCGCAGAGCAAAAGACGAAGGCTTTCTGCTTTCTTGTGTGTTTCATTTGACGGGAAAGTTCAACGGGGGAGCGTGACTGAAATGAGCGGCTCCAAGCCACTTTTGGGACCCGATGTTAAGATGACGCCACTGTGCATTTGACTCATTGTAGCAGAAAAGAGTGGGGGGGTCGAGTGTGGGGTCGATTGGTGACCAAGGTGCCAGGCGTACGAGTGCAGAAAAAAGAAGAAAAAAAAAACGGTCAAAGTCATGATTACATCTCCGGTCTCAAAACGAAGACGGTACACTGAAATGTACAAAATTAGAAATGACTTTTTACTCTTTGATAAGATTTTGACATCTTGGCACCCCCCACAAGATTCATTCATTCATCTTCCGAACCGCTTTAGTGGGTTTGTGGGAGGAAACCGGAGCACCCGGAGAAAAGCCACGCAGGCCCGGGGAGAACATGCAAACTCCACACAGGGAGGCCGGAGCTGGAATCGAACCCGGTACCTCTGCACTGTGAAGTCGACGTGCTAACCACTGGACTACCGGGCCGCAATACCCCCCACAAAATGACTTCTGAAAATAGTTTCCCTCCCTTATTGGCTCGCATAGTCTTTGTACTGGGGGGGGGGGGGGGCGGGGGTTTGACATGTCGTGTTGGCTGGACTTGCTATGCTATCAAAACATGTTCCCATCGCGTTGCTAATGTGAACCGAGTCCTAAAAACAACGCCGCGTTGGCTCAAGATAACAACTGAAAAAATGTCCACGGTGTACGTTTTCATCTTGGCCTGAGAATTCTGAAAAGATGGCGCAAGCGAGCACAAGAGACGCGCTAGCCTTGCAGCGCTCTTGCGGCCGACCGAATCAAACTGTTGAATACGTCAGGGCTCTCTACCTGCTTCACATTTCTCTTTCTTTTTTGGGACCATTGACTTGACCTGACTTGAAATTAGAACGACAAGCGCCAACAAAACCGGCAGGCAAAAATAAATAAATAAATACAGTAGGAAACAAGCTGCATTGATGCTTTTTTTTGTTTTTTTTTGAATGGGCTCACCTGCAGGTGTTGGGGTTGAACCTCTTGCCTTGCCGTAGACACGACTGCGGACTTTCTCGGCACTGACACAAGCAGGTGTCGGGGTTGAGGGGCTGATTCCCAGGACAGCGCGCGGCGCACACGCAGCCGCACAGCTCGTCGTCCCAGCGCTGGCCGATGGGGCACCACTTGCCCCCGCCTTGACCTTGGCACTGACATTCACCTACGGGAAAAGCGGCGCTCAGCTCCCCGTACGACACCGTCCACATTTCGCCGATGCCCCGAGAGCATTTGCACGTCACGCTTCACCTGGTGGGCTTTTTGTGCCCCCGCGACGCCCCCCAAAATGGCAGCGAAACTCCGGCTAATCGGAGACTCGTCATTGTTGGCGAGGAAAGTGTGTCGAAGAGATGCGTGTCAACGGAGGGAGCATCGTAGGTGGATGTTTGGGAGAAGTTTTGCAGGTGACTGAGAGCCGCATTTTTTTGGTTTGTTTCCAAATCGTCTGCCAGCCATCTTTGTTGAACGATGAGGTAAGACCTTTTGTGTCCAATGTACGTTTTTTGCACCCCCCCCCCAACCCCCTCCTCATATTTTGAAGCCCCAAGGTTACAATGGGTCCCCGTAATATTAAATACACTTTTCTGGAATAAAACCGCTCCTGTTTTTGATGAACCCTTAGGTCGACTAAACGACTGTATGATTGACGTCATAATGTTGGTCAGAATGGCGGCACTTGAAGAGCAACGTTTTTTTTTTTTTTTTTTTGTGGTACTTTGTGGAAAAGAGAACGACTGCCAGATGCAATTCTAAACATTTTTAGGGGGGCGGCTCAATTCCCCCGTGGGTTGTTTTTTTTTTTTTCTTGAACTGTTGGCGGCAGGGCTCGGTCCCCGTTTTTCTCTGTCTGCGTGTCATTGTGTCCCTCAAGATCTCTCGAAAGCCCCCCCCCCCCCCCCCCCCCCC
>CAAKHF010011437.1:13748-42386 GCA_901007745.1 Hippocampus kuda
CTTGCACCATGCCCCACCCCCTCCCACCAAGCATTCTTTCTGACACTATGACTCTTTCAGTTTCTCACTGTCTGACTCCCTATTTCCCCACATCTCTCTCTCTCTCTCACACACAGGCGGTAGCTCTCTCTCCTCAGTCGTTCTCCCTCTCTCTATACGCTTCCTGTCTCCCCCCCCCCACTAACTCTCTATATCCCTCAAAAATCTCTCTGACTGCCTGTTTCCATCTCGGTGTCTTCTCTCACACATCCCTTTCTCTACAGAGGTCTCTCGCCCAGAGCATTCGCCTAAAACGCAGGTAAAAAAAAAAAAACGACAAAATCCAAACACATGACAGTTTCGTCATTGTTATTACCCAAACAAATACACTTTCAGAAATATTAATGACGTCGGCAGCAAACAGCGTGAGCGTAAATTTAAATTGAAGGGTTTGAATGGGGACAGATCTGAGGTGGAAGGACGTCAACTGGGTTTCAGCACCATGGACAGCAGATCACAGTCTCATTGTGCCACCCAGCGTTCATCCATAGGAATGACAGTTTTCTCAAATCCATCCAAATGGCGTCTTTTTGCGTTTTGGGATCCAAGCCGGCGCAACACTGACCTCGTGTGTGTAATACAGGGCATTGCAGTCCATAAAACCGGCGCATCGCATCAATTAGAAGACAATAGGAAACTATTCAAGTAAACGAGACGGTCTACGACCACCTCACTGATATTAGTTTAAAAATGAAATCAAACAAAAACAAAAAAAGATTTGTTGTTGTAATTGTCTCATCGTCTTGGCACTTTTTGGTGTAGTATACTATTCCTAAAAAAATTACACTCTTTTTTTGTGAGTGAAATACTGTAAATCAGATTTTCGTAGTTTGGGTCAAGGAAATTAAATGAATTTGATGTATAGTAAAGTGATATCCATTACTGTACTACTCATCTAATGTACATGCATTTTTCAAGCCACACACGCGCACACACATTCAGCCCATAATATAAATGTGATTATACTCTACTCACATGAATTAAAACCACGAGATAAAAGTTATTATGCTCAAATGGTTCTCGCAAACGAATGGCACTTTGCCCTGACAAACATGGCGCCTCTGTTGACGTGCAAGTATAGCTGGCCGAAGCTATCAATGTGGCGCCCAAATCAACCGCACAACGACAATAGACTGTGACGGAGGTCTTTCACAGTTATCAGCTATCACGAACACGCGGAATTGCATTTGTGGTCGAATAGGTTTCAAAAACACGCCATAGTATCCAGCGTAGTTGCGATTTTGCTGGCTCTGAGCTGCCAGGCTCAAGAGTATGACTGTTGGTCACGTGACCACCTTTGCTCGGGAGGAGGAGGAAGTCGACACACGGATGTGAACTCATCCTTCATAAACTACTCGCACCGCTGCATTATTTTTGCTGTCCGTTCTAACGCACAGCTTCTGAAAGAAAAAGGTGAGAAGGTGCCCACTTTGTGTACGTCTTGTTTTTTTTTTGTTATTTATCGCTACAGCTTGAAGAAGTGGCCAGCGAAACTTCCGACAATGCTATTGTTTTTAGCCGAGGTTAGCATCACCGGTCATGTTAAATAGAGATCCCCGACAAAAGTCATCCAAACACGTTCGGAGTTTAGACTGACAGCGATTGTGCTGCGACCAGTTCTGTCAAACGAACTGTATGCTTCATTGAACAGACAGGTAGCAAAAGTTAGAGGAGATATAAACAAAGTGGCGAATTTAAGTGATGTACAGTGTAGTTTTGATACCTTGGCTGTTGCACTCTGGTCAGCGGTGGCAAAAACTGTGGAGAAAAAAAAGACTGGTTAAAGTATAAGTACTAATTTAACTCCTGCAATTAAGTAAAAGTACTGTATAAAATGCAATATAGAGTACGGTATATGTAAATATATAAAAGGTATTTCTATACAATAACTTTGATAATATGGCACAATGAAAAAAAAATTGTGCCGATAAATATTTGGCGAATAGACGGGATCAGTGAGCTCATTGTTTGATTTATTACAATGCTCATGGCTTGATGAACTTTGAAAAAGAGTTGAGGAAGATGAAATTTCTCAGCCCTTTGCTTTTGTAAAGTACGAAAGACTTTTGTACTGTTGGAGGTTTGGCATGAGGCGCAGCCTTACAATGTCGATAGCTGGTACTGGTAACAAGCTGAGGAAAATCATTTTAGAAAATATCTGACCGAATGGTGTAATGTTTGCTTTGTCCCCTTATTAGGCAGGTCAAAATGGCCGAGGAACATGCTCACTGCATGTCCTGTGTCAACCTAAGATGCGCGGTCAGACCTCTGCCAGGCGTTTCCTGCCAACTCACCAGCTGCCCTCTAACGTGCGGCGCAGTGTTTCACTCGTGCAAAGCCGATGAGCACCACCTCCTGTGCTCGCTGCTGAGGGTGCCGTGCTTGAACAGCGCCTACGGCTGCCCCGCCGCCATGACGCGCAACCAAATGTCGGCACACTTGGAGGTGTGTCCGGCCGGGGTGGTGCGCTGCACCATGGAGTGGAACCGCTGGCCAGTCAGCTGCACGGACTACTCGTCGTACGAGCGCTTGAGTCGCGGTGTGGAGGAAGTGGAGCAGCTAGACATGGCCCTCGCCCTCCAGGACCAGTGCACCTTGCTGGAATCGCTCAGGTTGATTGCCGTCCCGCCGACCATCCAGACGGGCTCGCCAGACCCTGCGGGTGAGATTCCCAAAGAGACGGAGTCAGGCTTGTCCGAATTGCGAGCGGCGACGGCGAAAGAGCGAATCGCCAACGGTATCAACGGACTGAACGAGCAGCACTACGGCAAACTGTACGAGGCCACTCTGGAGACCACGACGACCTTAGCCACCGCTCTGGAGCTGGTGAGCCGTGCAAACTCATCTGACGGCCGCGTCGAAGGTGCGAGAGCGGAAGCCGCATTGCAGGGAAGCAGACTGGGCGGACTCGTGCGGCTTCAAAAGGGACGAACCGCGCGGGGAGCTAAGGAAGAAACGAGTTCATTAACGAATGGCTGCCTGGAGATGGTCGCAGAAGAGGACTTGGTTCCTTCTCAGGATCCGCACAACGGTAAGGAAGCGCCGCCGAGGAACATCGCCGATGTATCGGACCTGGTTAGCATTGCTAACTCAGCCGATAGCCTTGCTGGAGCGGTGGGAGTAGAAGCCGATCAGCAGACCCCCAGACTGGTGCACTTTCAGAACGGACAAACCACAGATGAGTCCACGGAAGAAGAAAAAAGTTTGTTCATGAATGGCTGCCTGGAGGTAGTTACACGGAAGGACTTGGTTGCTCCTCAGGAAGCGGGTCTGCCCCCTCATGTGGCGGCCCAAGACGGACAAAACCATAAGCCAGAAAAGTGGATCCTCCCCAGTGGCCAGAGTCCAGTAGAAACCGATACAGAGGACAAAGCAGTTGACACCTCAGATCTGGAACAGGACGACGATCCCGTCGGGCTCGGCGAAATCGACCTGATCACAGCCGCCCTGATCTTCTGCCTGGAGGAGTCAAGAGAGTCCAGAAGAATCTCGGATCCCCTCCGTGTGGACGACCGCCGCACCCACTCGGGCACGCAGACGTTCCCCATCCCGGCGGCCGTGCTGGTCACGAACACGAGGGTCGGCGACATGGCGTCGGCGTCCGCCTGCGACCACGCGTCCCCGCAGATCCCGTGCCCCAGCCCCTTCCATACGCTCCGCCTCGGCCTCGTTCTGGAACCGCTGGAGGTCGAGGCGCTCCCGCATAACTACTCCATCCCCAACAACGCCCGCTACCAGCACATGTTCCCCTTCGTGTGCGCTCAGTCCTTCCGCCGGGATGAGTTCTCCTCCCATTTCACCAACGTCCACGGCGACGTTCACGCCGGGCTCAACGGTTGGATGGAGCACCGCTGCCCGCTGGCTTTTTACGGCTGCACCTTCTCCCAGCGGAGGTTTTACCCCACGTCCCCGGGGGCCCAGGTGGTCCACAGCAGGCTCCTTCGCTCCTTCGGTGTGCAGCCTCATCCCGGGGCCAAACTCTCCGGCGATTCACAGTCGGACCGGTTCAGCGAGCTACCCACCGAGATTCTGTGGCACATCGCGGGCTACCTGGATAGCTTTAGCCTGTGCCAACTGTCTTTGGTGTCGCGGACCATGAGGGAGGTGTGCTCCAGTCTCCTCCACACCAGAGGTATCGTGGAGCTGCAGTGGGAAAGGAGGCAAAGCGCCGGTGGTCACAGGAGGGTAACGTGGCAGGTTAAGCACAAAGTGAGTTGAACTCCACGCAAACACTTGCCGATGGGAAACCTCCGCGTCGAACCCATCGCAGCCGTGATGTCATCGAGCGGCACATTGTGGTTACGGTTTCCCTTGGAGGGCCGTTATGAATTTTGGGAAGCCATATCAATGTTTCATCACCTCCACATATTACATACACAGCGCACGACAAATTGATGGATAACTAGTCATGGATATAGATGGATAACTCATTCACTCCCAAAGACGTTTTTAAACGTCTTTTCAGACTTGGCTGGTCCTGAATGAGTAAATCACAAGTCAAGAATAATGACTGTTACTGTGACTTACATCTGACGTTTTGAAATTTTGCTTCAGACTTTATGATTTGACATGCTTGGTTTGCTTTCGCGGGCCACATAAAATGATGTGGCGGGCCAGATTTGGCCCCCCGGGCCTTGGCTTTGACACCCGTGATTTAGAATCTTGAACGAACCTAACATGCGTATGAAAAATCAGTTAGTCAAGTTATTCATTTTTTTTTTTGTTTGTTTGACGACAGGTGTGGCGGTTCAGCACCGCATTCAGCCCGGTGCTGAAGTGGGGGTTCACCGACGTCCCCAGCATGTCAAACCACCTGAAGAAGTGCCAGTACAACACGGTGGCGCATCGGAGCGAGCCGGTGCCACTCCCTGCTATGGGCTTGGGGCAGGAGAACTTGACCAAGCTCCGAAAACATCGATGGCCAGAAGATTGTTAGGAGGCGATCGAAGCGCTCCGGCTGAAAAAGCACTCCGAAAGCAATGGGGGAGGACATTAAATGATCATAACGCAATGATTGTCGTGTGCTACATGTCCTCCATTATTCCCATTCGAACTATCAAGATAAAAATCACTTTGAAAAAAAAAAATCACCAGAACTATCCCTATTTTTTTGTTGTTGTACACTTTATTGCCTTAATGAAAGAACACCTTCCTGCCAACAAGAGTGACTCGTTTATTTGCAATAAAAAACTCCGCCTGATTGTGCAATAATACTATCTATTTCCGTGTGACGCATGGCGCAAGTAAACCCGTTTGTCGTAGATGTCGACAGTACTGTGTGCGACGAATGTTGGTCTCACCGACTGAATGTTACCCCATGTGGGCCGTGTTGTGATTTCGTTTTCAGAATGATTGCAGCAACTGCATTTGTATCGCATTCATGGTCAGTTGAGTCAAATAAATCGACTTTTTCACATTGTGGGCGATCTCATTTGGTCGACAAGTTTAGACCACAAATTCACAATACTTTTTTTTTCCCATAAAATTAAATATTTTTTGGTGTGTTTAACTCACCTGTCACTGCAACTCCAACTAAATCTCTTCCCTGAACTTGTGTGGAACTTTTGGTGAGGAAAGACCTCACTCATTGAGTCAATGGCGCACACCTGGATCTGCTTATTATGGGCTGGATCAGGCATTGCATTTAAAAGCTTCCGTGTCCTCATCTGTTTACTCGCGCGGAACCGATTGCGCCCGCGTGTGATGAGAAGCAGAACCGTGTGACGGCTCCCCCCAAAAAAAAGTTGTTTTACTTGCAGAGTGTATTGATCTCTATCTTAGCAAAATGGCGGAGTACACGCTGACGGTGACCACGGGTGACGTGTTGCACGCCGGCGCTTTTGACAACGTCTATGTTACTCTGCTGGGTGCGCAGGGTCGGTCCAATTGCACGCAGTTGACCGGCGTCGGCCTGGGGAATGAAACTGAAAAGGTATGTTATGTCATACCGCAACCTGCTCTCAAAAGAGTGGGGGGACATTTTGGCTTCATGATGAACCTAAAATACACTTTACAGGTGAACCTTATTTGAACTCCTGGAATTTTTGAATGCACGTCGGTGAACAATCAATTAGTTGAACTGAAAGATTGAACAGTTTGGTATGCGCGTTCCAAAGTGTAAGGGTCAAATTCATTCAATTGTAAAGGTCACGACATTTGCAGTTCATATGGTTGCCACAAGGCGGCAGCAAAGGACTCATTTTGTCAAAAGCGCTTCGACTCATTTCAATAGATTCTCTGCTTATTGTCGTTACCGAAGTCTTGACTTTTGCAAAAACAAAACACAAGATGGGTTTCTCTCCCTCGTAGCCCCCCCCCCAAAAAAAAAATATATATATATATATACAGGGGTTCACTGTTTCTCACCTGCAGGTGGGAACGTTCTCGGTGACGTCTGCGTTCACGTTGGGATTCCTTCTCCTGCTCCAAGTGGAGAAAGATCCTTTCCACGAATCTGAAGCTAAGCCTTGGTTTTGCTCCACGATCGCGGTGAGGACGCCCGAGGACGACGACGTGTTCTTCCCCTGCTACAAGTGGTTGTCCAGGGGTGACCTCGTGCTTTTGAGAGGAGGAAGAGGTTAGCATTCTTCATCAAATATCATTCATTTTTAAACCTTTGAATTCGAGGTTGTTTACACATGGCACAGGTTGTGAAACGACTTTAATATATTCTCGGCCCGTTTTTTTTCCCCTCCCCTAAAACGTGCAGTCTTCTGACGGCCAGCAGAGGGCGGTGCCGGTACTCTTTTCAATTGAATGGCTGTGATAAATGTTTTTGCAAAATGTCTCTTATCTCTGGCAGCCACAAAAGCGTTTGAGGACTTTTATCCACGACTCCAAGACCAACGAAAAAGGGAATTGGTCCAACAGAAGTTGACATACAAGTGAGCGAGCCCCACTTTTATTCAGCTTACTTGTTCAACGGTGTTGACTTTATTTTATTGTATTTTTTATGCCATCAGATGGGATGAGTACGCCGAAGGAATGGCTTTTGTCTTAAACGTCAAAGAGCCAAAATCACTCCCAGCAGAAGACCGCTTCTCATTCTCCAAAGCCAAGCATTTTGCGTATAGGCGAAAGTTGGTGTGAGTGGAGAAACTTGTCTGTGTCTCAAATTCATGTGGGGACACCTTGAATGCGAATAAATTTTTCATGTATTTTACCCAAAAGGGATGCACTCACAGAGGCAGGCATACTGCATAGTACGGCACGCTGGGAGAACTTTGAGGACGTGAAGAATGTGTCAAAATCAACCCTTGCAGGTACTGCCTTCACTGAAAAAAATAATAACATTAAATCTAATAAATTTATGAACTCTCTCCAGAAAAAGTGTCTCAGCTCTGGAAGAACGACGACTTTTTTGCGTACCAGTTCCTCAACGGCGTCAACCCTTACATGATCCGACACTGCTCGAAGCTGCCGCCCAACTTCCCAGTCACAGATGAAATAGTGAAGCCCTTTTTGGCCGAGGGGACCACTCTGACCAAAGAGATGGAGGTAGCCAACCAATCAGTCGTGGTATGACTTAGGATCCCGTGCGGCTTAAAATTCACTACTTGGTTCAAGATGAACCCAAAATTTGATCTCTTGCGAATATTTGAATGTCTTCCCAACAGTTTTCATTTTTTTTTTTAATTTATCCTCCTGGCTTTTCCAGAATGGCAACATATTTATTGTTGACTACAAAATCATGGAAGGTCTGCCAACAACTGTTTTGGATGGTAAACGGGTTCCTCTGACTGCTGCGCTCTGCCTACTTTACATGACTAATGAAAAGAAATTACGCCCCCTCGCCATTCAGGTCTGCTTTATTTTCCTTAATTGGCTGCATATATAATCAAATTGGCTTTTTAAGCATAAAAAATAAAATAAAATCCTCTCCCCCTCCCTCAGCTTGGCCAGCAACCCTCCCAGGACAATCCGATTTTTCTGCCCAGCGATTCCGAAGCGGACTGGCTGCTGGCGAAACTGCACGTGAGGCACGTCGACACCTTGCATGGCTTGCTCGTCAGCCATTTGCACAACACGCATTTAGTCGCGGAGGTTTTTGCAATGGCGACGCTTCGCAACCTGCCCGTGATCCACCCGCTGCACAAGGTAAACAAACGCAAGGCGGGGACCAAAGCGGATTTTCCGAGGGACGGGGGCGACGGATGCCGCTGATGTCAAATGTCTTCCAGCTCTTGATCCCGCATCATCGAAGCACCCTCTTTGTAAACACGGTCGCTCGAGCTCTTCTGTACGGCCCGGGGAGATTCTTCGATAACGTATGTGGGGGAAATTTTTCTTTGGTGTTTGATTAGCAACGTCTCCTTGGAACAAGCGATCGACCAATCGCGGTCTTATTTTGCTCAAGTCTTCCATTTCTGCGGAAGGACAAGTGCCGCTCATGAGAAGGGCGCTTGTCCAGTTGAGCTACGCGTCACTCTGCGTTCCGGACGACATCGCCGCCAGAGGTCTGGAGTCCGTCCCGAATTTTTATTACAGAGATGACGCGTTGAGGATGTGGAATGTCATTCACAGGTGAGTTCCGCTTCCTGCTCAACATTGTGATTCAAAAAGACTCCATGGAGCCATTTTGGACATTGCACGTCTTGGTACTTTCTCATTTCGTCGCACTTCCTCGCCCAGTTTTGTCACGGCAGTGGTGGCGTACTATTATCCGCTGGACAGTGACGTGTCCGCGGATTCGGAGCTTCAGCAATGGGTCGACGAGATCTTCAACTATGGGTTCCTGGGGAACGCCGCTTCAGGTATTATGTCAATCTCATGATTGAAATTTGGTTTCCGATCGAGGGAAAGGCAGTAAAAAAAAGTGGACTACTTGCGGGTGTCGGTGGATCTTTTGCAGGTTTTCTGTCAAGCCTTCAAAATGTGGAGGAGCTGATCAAGTACGTCACGATGTTGATCTTCACCGTGTCGGCGCGACATGCGTCGTTGAACTCGGGGCAGGTGAAGACCAAAAGATGGAAGTTGGATTCGCTCTGTCCCAAAATTGACATTTTCTTTGTTCCCTACAGCTGGATTATCTAACTTGGATCCCGAACGGTCCGTTGTTACTCCATCTGGCTCCGCCCACTGCCAAGGGAAATGCTACCATGGAGGACATACTGACGACTCTGCCCGACAAATCCTTTGGCTCGCTCGCCACGTCTCTTCATTGGTTCCTCAGCGAGAAGTATGATGACTTTGTAAGTTTGTCGCCACGTTTCCTGAAGCAAGACATCCACGTTGGGTTTTTGTCAGGCCTTAAACATGTCCTTTTCGTTTGTCTCGCCCAGGTCCCTCTGGGTCACTATCCCCAACGTTTTAGTGAGCCTGCCGTCTTGAGGATGATTGAGGATTTTCAAGCAGAATTGTCCACAATCAGCGACGCCATCGTGAAAAGGAACGAGGAGCTTCAACTGCCCTACCCTTACTTGAACCCCAAAGAAATCGAAAATAGCGTATCGATTTAACAGATGTCGCCGGGAAGAGTTGGTCTTTGCTACGGCTGGTCAATAAAATCTCCATGTCTGTTAATCGTGCATTCTGCTCTGTCTTTTTGTTTGCCGGAACTCGGCCGAGAAAGACGTTGCACGCTCGGAGCCTCACAAGCACCTTACGTCAGAATTCGCATAGGAGTAAAATATGCTTTAGCCCAAAAACTATGGATGCAATGTACAAGAACCTGTGGCAGTCAAACACGCCCATATAAGGGAGACAGAGTTTGCGCACATGACTGGTAGTTAAGGACCATCAGTCTGCACCTTAACCACAAATCAGCTCCAGCTCGCCAATGTATGCTCAAACATGTTGAACAAGTTAGTCATGTAAAACCCCGACACTATCCCCCGCAGGGCTAATTGCAGGTCGTTGAGGGATTTTGGTATGTGGCAAGTCCAATTTTGCTGAAATGTGATTCCAGTCGTGCCTTGTTTTGAGGGCTCGTACTCTCTCACCTTTCGACATTAGAACCGGATCCTCACATAGACGCTCTTGGTCCTTTGCAGGAAGACCCTAAAAAGGTTCTGCCAGGTTCAGAAGACGACTGGAAACTCTGGAATAACCACCTGAGCACATTTAGAGGTCGAGTTGGGAAAACATCCTTTCAATAAGTTGCTACGGAGCAACCATGTCGGAGTACAAGCTAGAAGTAACGACCGGCGGGAGGGACTGTGCCGGTACATTGGACCACATCCTGGTCACCTTGCTCGGCAGCGAAGGGCAGAGTGAGCGAACCGACTTGGATAACTGGGGCATTGACTTTAAAACCGGGACGGTGAGTTAGACGATCCGAAACTCGATACATTTTCGATCTATTCTTCACCCGCATGTCTTAAATTCTAGAGCGAGACGTACACCGTCAAAATCGACGCCCCTCTGGGGAAACTTCTGCTGGTGAAGCTCGAGAAAGACCCGCGGTTTGGGTGCAAGGACGACGAGTGGTTCTGCTCGAAAATCGCCGTGACCACCCCGGTGGGAGAGACGTTGCTTTTCCCGTGTTACCAGTGGCTCTCCAATGACGAGGTGGTGGAGCTGCGAGGAGGAAAAGGTTTGGTTGATAATTCCATCAAAACTCATGATCCATTTTTCTCTGAATTCACGGAGTAAAATATTTGAACTTTTTTTTAAAGCCATAAAGGTTTTTGAAGATGAGCACCCATTGTTGATTGAGCACCGCAAAAAAGAACTGGCATCCAAAAAGAGCAACTTTCAGTAAGTTCTTCCAAATGGCGCAAGCGTGGAGACTTTTCAGCGCGGTCTAAAACGCAACGCTATTCCCCGCTAGATGGGCCTCGATGGATCAAAGACTACCTTACCACAGCCAGTTTAGTACGTCAAGCGTCCCTGCCGAAATCCGCATGTCCAAGTCCAGAGTTCAAGAATCTCGGTCCGCCTTCTTGTCAGGGTAACTTTGGAACGATGTAGCACGACATCCCAACTTTTTGATGTGACGTTAGGAGTTGTCAGTGAAAACGTTTCAATCCTTCAGCACTTCGGAACTCAAATTAAAGGGGATGCTTGGATCTGAAGAAAGCTGGAAAACGATTGAAGACATGAAAATGATCTTCGACGACAGGAAGTCCGAAATCTCAGGTAGGGTCAAGGTGAAGCCCTTATTAAATGTATTCCAAGTATCTCATCTAAAGATTTGGTGATTTCTTAATTTCCCGCCGCTTCAGACTACCTTTTTGAGCACTGGAAAGACGACGACTTTTATGGGTACCAGTTCTTGAATGGCGTTAACCCGCATTTGATCAAACGCTGTTCGAAGCTTCCTCCAAATTTCCCCGTCACAGAGGAAATGGTGAAGCCATACCTGGAGATCGGCATGCCGCTGCACAACGAATTCAAGGTATCGACGGAGCGCTTCGTACTTTGACGATGCCCAGCCGACATTCCATTTCATCGCCTTCGTTTTCACACAGAGAGGGAATATGTTCCTCTATGACCAGAAGATTTTGAGCGGAATACCGGGGAAGCTCTATCACGGGGAACGTCTGCCAATCCCTGCGCCTCTCTGCCTATTGTACCTGAACCCTGAGAAAAAACTCATACCGATTGCAATACAGGTATTTCACAGTTGACTACTGATTGTCGATTGTTTTCCGATCAGTTTTGCTCTCCAATGTTTTGATAGGTGCATCAACAACCTTCGGAGGACAACCCGATTTTCCTGCCCAGTGACTCTGAGACAGACTGGCTTCTAGCCAAGATAATGGTCAAAAATGCGGATATGATGACTCACCAGGCAATCTCCCACCTGAAGAACACTCACTTCATCGCCGAGGTCTGGGCCATGAGCCTTTTTCGCAACTTCCCCCTCATTCATCCCATTTACAAGGTAAAAAACCACTTCTGAGAGAGAACATGGCCTACAAAGGGCAAAAAAAAACAATACACAGTTTAGTTAAATGACCATTTTTATTTTTATTTTTTTCTTTGTTTTTGACATTATGCACAAGTCTCATTTATTGTGCGGTAATCTAATTGTAACATTTGGATGCATTTTTATGCTTTAGGAAACATTTTTGTCTGAATTTTGGGGAGGGCTTGGAACAAATTAGGGCATTTACATGGAAAACGTGTCTCTACTTTCAAATACAAATTTTCTCGTGAAGAGATTTCTGCCCGAACCAATTAATTTCGTAAGTAGAGGTACCACGGTACACCCGAAATGAACGTGCCTTTTTGACAATTACGGGGCTATTCTTCCCTTTCTCCGTAGTTGCTGATCCCGCACTTCCGGTGGATTCTACACGTTAATGCTCTGGCCCGTGAAACCCTGTTGGGACCTTCTGGATCGTTTACAATGGTGCGAGTGTATCATGTCAGACTAATGACTGTACCGCAGTTAATTTGCTTTCTGGTTTTTCCATGTCTCACACCAAAAGCCGTGCGTGTTTTATACTGTACGTGACTAGAGTTCACTTGGACTCGATGGGACGCTAGAGCTCATGAGGCGGGCACAAGATGAGCTCACATACAGCTCACTCTGTATACCGGACGACATTCGCGCTCGAGGACTTGAGTCCATCCCCGACTTCTACTACAGAGATGATGGACTGAAACTATGGGATATCATCCACAGGTTGGTTTTCCTTCACCATTATAAGTAAATTACAAATGGTTTGAAGCCACCGAAAGGACAGATTGTTTTTACGTGGCAGATTTGTGAACTCTGTGGTGGGACACTTCTATCGTTCAAACGACGAAGTAGTCAAAGACTCGGAGCTGCAAGGATGGATCCATGAGATATTCACTCACTGCTTTTTAGGGAATAAACGCTTAGGTATTAAACGCCATGGAATTTGCCAACACAATATTTGTGCAGCGCAACTACATTTTTAATTGGGTTTTATTGTTTGTTTTTGTGACAGGATGTCCAGAAGCCTTCCATTGTGTTGAAGAAGTGGTCAAGTTCATCACCATGGTGATCTTCACGGTTTCCGTTCAGCATGCTGCTGTCAATAACGGACAGGTGAAACGGTTAAAATCAGACTCGCAAAGTCTTTCGGGATCTACAGAGGAAACCTCTTGCAAAAGCAAACCTAAAGTGTTTTCTTTTGATATTTTAGTTTGACTACCAGACGTTTGTCCCCAACGGTTCCTTACTGTTGCGCAAGCGATCTCCAACCGCGAAAGGACAGTCCAGCATGGAGACCATTTTGGAAACGCTCCCAAACATTGGCGAGACGGTCATAACCGCGAGCATTCTATACGTGCTCACGCTGAACTACTCCGATACCGTAAGTTGAGCGTCTCGGACTCTTCCGTGATCTCTGCTTTCGAGTATTTTCGGAACCTCAAGCTCCTGTGTCTGTTTCTGCAATACCGGCAGGTACTCTTGGGTTCGTATCCCGACGAACGATTCCAAGAGCCCGAAATCAAGCAGATGATGGAGGGGTTTCAAGCGGGGTTATCGAGCCTCAGTGACGACATCAAGGCCAGAAACGCTAAACTTGGAGTGCCGTACACATATTTGGACCCCAGCCAAATTGACAGCAGCATTATTAAGTAAATAAAGCCTCTTTTTTTCTTTAGTGGGTGACAAATAAACAATCTTCTATCCAATTTTCAAATCTAATCTGAATGCTTTTTTTGAACCATTCTTTGTTCTTACTGATGGCAGTACACAAGACACAGATGACCACAAACTTGCCCTTTCTCAACCTGCAATAATATGGACCGAAATGTCTTGTGAAATCTATGCCAGTGGGTGTTGCCAATTTCACTTCAGGGTCTGAAAATGATTTTCTTTCCTCCAAATAATGGATCTTTAATCTCTCCATGACATCTCGTGATAGGAAAACAAAACATTAAAGGCTCTTCCACACGATAGCAGAAGTAGTTGCATCATGAGCCCTTTCATGCAACGTGTAACCCGATAACATGATAAGCTGTCCACTGTCGCTGAAAGAGTTAACCAGGGCAGTAGCTTGTTGCCACTCATACAATAGAAAAGGTCACGACACGCATACTGTACACTGGGCAAGTAATTTGTCAGTCAACCAGGTCCTGGGAAGAGTCATCAAAAAGAAGCCAATGCCTGCAAAACGGTTCCGCCTCATCTGAACTTTGTGCAACATGTCGCTGTTTAAGCTTTAGTCACATGCTCAAATGGACGATAGATTAATAGGAACACCGTTTAAAGTGTCGGATATCAAAAGCTGAATATGTGAAGAGAGCAACGGCGATGCCGCCGCGACATGTTGCCCTCTCGGCTCATATTCAGCGTTTGGGGTCAACAACCAAATGCTTGACAGCAACAATAAAGGAATTTGATGGGGGTTCACAGTTTCGAGACTTTTGGGGCGAGACTCGGTGGAAGATTGCCGCTCATCGGGGACTTTGTTTTTCATTCCATCTGCATGCATTTTGCCTACTGAAGATGTCGGCGCTTGATATTTGCATCTTCATATTCAGTAGATTTTTGCATATAGCATATTGTTGCTCATTTTCAAGGGGGTGGGAGGTGGGGTGGGGCGTTTAAAAAGCGATCATCGCCATCAGCAGCCAGCTGGAAACCCGGTCCATACGACTTCAACGCATTGAGTCGGGGATTTTTTGGTATTCCGGGATTGCGACAATTGAGTGAGCATGGCGGAGTACCAGCTGAAGGTAACGACGGGAGGGAGGTCCTTTGCCGTAACCTTTGACCACCTACTCATCACCTTGCTCGGAAGCGAAGGCCAGAGCGAGAAAAGCCAACTGAACCACTGGGCTGTCGACTTTATGACCGAGACGGTGAGTTGAACGGCGGCAAACGCGTGGGAGGTCCACTCGTCGATATTTTTGCATTGACATTGACACCCGATTTCTTTCATTTACCGAAAGCACTTTCTGCAACTCTTTTTTTTTGCCCGGATGTCTTTAATTCTAGACTGAGACGTACACCATCAAAGCCAGTTCCTCTCTGGGGAAGCTTCTCCTGGTGAAAGTCGAGAAACGCCCACGGTTTCTCTTCCGGGAAAATGATCTGTTCTGCACTAAAATCACCGTGACCACCCCAGAGGGAGAGACTCTTCTTTTCCCCTGTTACCGATGGCTTTCCAATCATGACATCGTGGAATTGAGAGGAGGAAAAGGTCAGGTTTCTATTGCCAATAATAATATCGGAGCAATTAACTTTGTTTTTGCTACACATTGAACGTACCCCTACCCCCCCACCTCTCCCTCAGCCATGAAGCCTTTTGAAGACGACCATCCGTTGCTGATTGAGCACCGCAAAAATGAGCTGGCGTCGAAAAAGGGCATCTTCCAGTAAGATTCGCCATAGGATGCAAGCAAGAAGACATTTTAAATATGGTTTTACCCTTTCATGCAAGCTGTCGCCCGAGAACCCAATAAGCGGTCCGCTTTAGTAACGGCTGTCCCCGAAAGCGTTAAAAATATGACGCTTCTCTTTCTAGATGGGCCTCGTACAACGGGGAGCTTCCCCACCGCAGCAATTTCACAACATCGAACGCCCCTGCTGAAATCCGCATGTCACCGTCTCGAGTAATTGAGTCAAAGAAGGCCTTGTTCACCGGGTATGTTTGTTTTTGTTTTTTTGAACATTGTGTCCCACCTTGGTGGCGCTTCCTTCTGAGGAGCCGGGGGTAACATTTGAATCCCGTTGCACTTAAGGCTCTTCGAACTCTTGCTGAAGGGGATGCTTCGATCGGAGGAAAGTTGGCAAAGCATTGAAGACGTCAAAAATATCTTCTGGATCAGAAACACGCAAATATCAGGTCGGTTAAGCCCCGCCCCCTCCACTCCCATCTAATCTGTCGTCTATTCCGAGATAACGGGAAGAGAACGTTTTTTAACACGCCAACAACCGCAACATTTCAACACTCGTTGTCATACTCCCTTCATTTCATATTCCTGCAGAGTACGTTTCCGATCACTGGAAGGACGATGACTTTTACGGTTACCAGTTCCTGAACGGCGTGAACCCCTGTTTGATCAAACGCTGTTCGGAACTTCCTCCAAATTTCCCCGTCACCGAGGAAATGGTGAAGCCCTTCCTGGAGGACGGAAGCACTCTGGACAATGAAATGAAGGTAACTGCGACGCGCTACTTACATTCATGATGCCAGTTTCCATCCCAAAACACGAATTGCTATGCGAGGTCTCCCTGTCACACAGAAAGGGAACATATTCCTCTGTGACCAGAAGGTTCTGAGTGGAATACCCGGGAAACAATATCACGGGGAAAAACTGCCAGTGCCTGCTCCCCTCTGTTTGTTGTACCTGAACCCTGAGAAAAAACTGATGCCGATCGCAATCCAGGTACTTGACTGTGCATCGCTCAATGGTTGACGAATCGGTTGTTGAAATATTTTTCTACAAACTTTGTCGCAGGTGCATCAACAACCCTCGGAGGACAACCCAATTTTCCTGCCGAGTGATTCCGAGACGGATTGGCTCTTAGCCAAGATATTCGTTAAAAACGCGAATACGATTATGCACCAGGCAATCAGCCACCTTAAGAACACTCACTTGGTCTCCGAGTCCTGGGCTATGAGCCTTCTTCGCAACGTTCCCGTAATTCATCCCATTTACAAGGTAAAGCTGACATTGGTTTAAACCAGGGCGTGGCAACCCAAAATGTTGAAAGAGCCATATTGGACCAAATACAAATACCACCTGCCTGGTATCCCGTCCTGCAAATAGAAACGTGTGTCGCATATTTTATATATATATATATATATATATATATATATATATATATATATTTATTTCCCTCCCCCATTTTCTTCCATTTTCAAACATTTTTGAAAAAGCTCCAAGGAGCCACTAGGGCGGCGCTAAAGAGCCGCAAGCAGCTCTGGAGCCGCGGGTTGCCGGCTCCCGTTTTAACCACTACAAAACCACGCTGATATATGTTGTTTTGTTTCGTGTTTGTTTTTAGCATGGTTGGGTAGTCTCGATGTGGTCTGCTCGAAATTCTCTCTGTCAACGTGACAGGGTCTCGGTAGCCTTTACGACATGATTTTGGGGCATTCTTCCTTCTCTGCATAGTTGCTTATCTCACACTTTCGATGGATTCTACACATCAACGCTCAAGCTCGTGAAATTCTGCTGGGGCCTAAAGGGTCGTTTGCATTGGTAAGAATTTGTCATTTGCCTGGCTAATCAATGCCCCCCCCCCCGAGTTATTTGCGTTCTCGTTTCTTCACATCTGACACGTGTGTCTCATCCTGTACGTGACTAGAGTTCACTCGGAGTTGACAGCACGATCGAGCTCATGATGAGAGCCCAAGCCGAGCTCACATACAGCTCACTGTGTTTCCCGGAAGACATTCGCAGTCGAGGACTCGAGTCCATCCCCAACTTCTACTACAGAGATGACGGCCTTAAAATATGGGACATCATCCACCGGTTGTTCTTTTTTTTTTTTTGTCATCAACGTTCGGTGATTCAAGCTACCCAAGAAACAGACTGTGAATTTCTCTTACTTGGCAGATTCGCGAAGGCGGTGGTGGGACACTTTTATCGTTCCGACGACGAGGTGGTCAAAGACTCGGAACTGCAAGGATGGCTCCACGAGATATTTACTCGATGCTTTTTAGAGCGTAAATCCTCAGGTATGAACCCTTTCGGGGACGGCGGTGACGACAGTGGATCCATCTTATCATGTTGTAGGCTGAATGAAAGGGTTAAACTACATTTAAGTTGTCAAAACAATGTGAATAGAGAGATCTTTTTTTTTTTTTGGGTGACAGGATGTCCGGAGACCTTCCAAACTGTTGAGGAAGTAGTCAAGTTTGTCACCATGGTGATCTTCACTGTTTCAGCTCAACATGCCGCCATCAATAATCCTCAGGTGAAAAGAAAGCTCCCGTTACTTTTCAGTTTTTTGTTTTTTTGAGGGGGTGTGGGGGGTATGTAGCAACAGGTGCGTTCTTCTCGAGACGAGTTTTGGAACTAAACCGCAATCTAAGAGGACAATCTACGAGCTGAAATGGTTGCTTTCTTTTTTCTTTTTTAGTTTGACTACCAGATGTTTGCCCCCAACGGTTCCTTACTGTTGCGCAAGCCGTCTCCAACCACCAAAGGACAGTCCAGCATGAAGACGCTTTTGGAGACGCTCCCAACCATTGGCGAGACGGTCATCACGGCAACCGTTCTTTTTGTGCTGACACAGGACTACAGCGATTCTGTAAGTTGAGTGTCATTAAGGAGTATTCCTGCAAAGATGCAAATGCTGTGTCGCACTCCATTTTGGGGTGCGACACAGCACCCCAAAATGGACTCCAAATTCCCAATAATTTTTAATTTGTCAAAGTAAACTCAATTTGGCCACATTTCAAGTTTATGAAACAATACGAAACAAGTTCAAGTGTCTCTCTGTTTTACGACGCTTGCAGGTGCTGCTGGGTTCCTACCCTGAAGAACAATTCCAAGAGCCTGAAGTCAACATGATGATGATGAAGTTTCAAGCAGAGTTGTCCAGCCTTAGTGCAGACATTCAGGCCAGAAACGCTAAGCTAGTTGTGCCGTACACGTATTTGGACCCGAGTCAAATTGACGCAAGTATCATTAAATAAGAATGAGCACAATGGGGTTTCCGCTCAACTACAGTGCAAACATGCAGTGCATAGAAAACACACACAGCTAAAAATAAGGACAGCGAAACTGAACTGCATAAAAAAACAAAAAAGACAAATATATATTATTTATAATTATTTATACAATAATAACAGTAATTATGTTTTTATTATATATAACTATTTTATTATATTAATTTATTAGATAATATATTTATAATATATATATTTATTATGTATACTGTACATATCTATATATATAAATTAAAAAATAATAATACATATAATAAAATATCATTTGCATCATTTTGAATGCAAGAATATTGCATTCAAAATGATGCAAATGATATTTTTTCTTAGAATAGTCCACGCAAATGATATTCAGCATCATGTCAACCATTGTTCTACAAGTGCATTGAATGTCTTTTTGATGAGGACAAAGAGTTCCTGGATGTGGATAGCCGCATATGGAATATTGTAGATGCGCAAACGGCTTTCTATAGAGAGTGATTTGGGTGGTATTGTGACGGATTGCAAGCTGCGTGCAACATATTACCGGTTCTGCTTCTCTGCTTTAGCCTGACGTCACTATTGGGTCACAGGAAAACCCTGCTGACCTCCTGGTTTAGTCTTCTTGACCTTTACACGTGTGTAATGAGTTGTCATATCATCTAAAAGTATGGGTTGTGGGTCTAAAGGTTTCAAATAAAGGTGGATTGCTCGATCCTCTTGGCTTTGAGTCTTCTTGAGGTTTTCAAAATGCCGTATGAGTACTGCTTTAGTGGTATGCGAATTAATCACTCGATCGAAAAAAAAATGAAGTCCCGACTGGTGTATTTGCAAATGCCACCAATAGTTGGCGCTACTGTTCGATGCTTCTTGCTTTATTTCAGCCCATCTTTACTTCCGTCAACACGCTTCTAAATATATTTATAGTTTATTTGAAGAACTGCGGGCCTAACCGCGACTCCGTTTTAAACGAGAACATGTCCATGCCCGGCATGTTGTTCCGATTCGGCGTCATTCTCACTGCGGACTCGCCGCACGTCGAGTTGTTTATTTTGGGCTCGCGCGAAGAAATGGGTCAGTGGGATCCGAGCAAAGCGGTTCGGATGAGAGCCTGTCGGAGCTCGGTTTCGACCCGGGAGCCGTGTCTGTGGCTCGGCGACGTGCGGCTGCGGGAGCCGTTTAAGGACACGCTGTGGTTCAAGTTCATCCGAAGAACGGACGGCCATTACGTTTGGGAAGGTATAACACATGCAAAATAAGCTTCCGTGTAGACCATATTTGCATTATACGTCCAGCGTGTGTGTATTTTTTTTAAACGATCATCAACACATTATTAAAAAACAACCGTTTTTTGGGGTACTTGGTTTGGTGTAATTCTACCATTTGACCGCACGATGGCAGCAAATACCTAAGACTAAATTGCTCGTCGTTTTGTTCAATAGATTTTGGTCAATGAATATAATAACCTCGTACAGGGTTTCCCCTACCTTATTGATCTATGCTAAGGCATGTACACGACTATTCTAAACTTCGATAAAAATGCCTCGCAACTTTGCTATGGAGGAAAAAAAAAACCCTATAATATTTCCATTGTCCGCAGGCAACGGGCCGCACCACGACAGAACGTGCACCTTTGACGAGGACAACGTGGTGGACGGCGTCTATTGCCACCCGATCGGCCACTGGATCGAAGAGACGGGCCACACGGACGAGATGAAGCACACCACCAACTTCTACTTTAGCGTGGCTGGTCAGAATGCCATGCACTTCTCCAGGTGACCCAAGAAAGGCCGCCGGAGAGTGCCAATCCTTCCGCCAAGCAAAATTGAATGTAACAGATTTTTGTGAAAGATTAGCAAACAATATGGCCGACACAGCATTTTAATACAATTGTACTCCTCTTGGCTGCTCACCGGAGAAATCCTCACGAGTCCATTGAAACCATTTTACATTTGGGCAAAAGGATCGCTCAAGGTTACTAGGCAACCAGAGCACAATTATTTGTCTGGCAAATAAAGCCACAAAATGTGTTCCTGTATGGATGAATATAACATAAACGAGGGCCTGGAGGAGAATTTGGCACTGGAAGTACTGAAATCTAAATTTGGACTTTCCTGTGTACTGGAAAACACCAATTTAAAAAAAAAAATTGCTTCGAAGTCCGCGCTATAGTCACGGCATAAACGATGACTCTCGGTCTTGCGGGTTATTCTTGGAAAGTCATTTTCAAACTCATCGACTCCCTGCTTGTGGCTCCCAGGGTGCTCCCAAGGCTTTGGCTGGGCAGCTGTCCTCGAGTGCCGGAACACGTGACGATCAAGATGAAGCACGACCTTGGCATCAGCGCCGTAATGAACTTCCAGACAGAGGCGGACGTGATGAACAACTCTCACGGCTGCGGACGGAACCTCGGCGAAGCAATGACACCCGACGCCATGATGCATTTGTACAACCGCTGTGGCCTCGCGTACGTGTGGATCCCCACACCCGACATGAGCACCGAGGGTAAGCGTGGCGCGGACCTTTGGGATGAACTAGAACACTGGTGTCAAACTCAAGGCCCGGGGGCCAGATCCGGTCCGCCAGGTCATTTGATGTGGTCTCGCGAAAGAAAATCCTGTGTGTCAACTTGCTAAAATCTGTCCCGAAATGTCAAAATGTCATGCGTAATAAATAACGTTGATGTTTTGCAATAATCTTGATGCCATGTTTACACTCACTTTAACAATAATTGAACAAACTATTATAATTGACTGATTTCAAAACGAGTAATCTATTACTTTTTTGTGGACAAGTAATAATTGAGTGGTTTCACTGTCATAACGGCCCCCCAAGGGATGACGTAACTCCAAATTGGCCCGCGACTAAAATGAGTTTGACACCGCTGAACTAGAAGGTCGACCTTAGACAAACCACAACTGGACTCTGAAATTATTAAAAAAAAAAAAAAAAAGTAAATTCACAAGAGCCGCAAAGTCATTTCATGACATCAGGACTCGACAATACCGCGAACGACACATTCTTCCCGTTCTCCGGCGCAGGTCGCATCCGGATGCTTCCCCAGGCTGTATTCCTACTTCACGGTCTCCTCGAAAATGGTCACACGGTATACGTCCACTGTAATGCCGGCGTGGGGCGCTCGACGGCGGCCGTGTGCGGCCTGCTCATGTACGTGCTGGGCTGGAGCCTCAGGAAGGTGCAGTACGTGGTGACCGCCAGGAGGCCTGTTGTGTACATCGACGAGGAGGCTTTAGTGCGGGCCCGGGAAGACTTCGTTCGCAAGTTTGGCCGACTGCGATCGTCCATCTCAGAAACATGAAGATGGAGATCAAGCGCATTCTTTGTGTTACATGCCGAACTTCTCACAAATGACTCATATGGAGCCTTTCTCGAAGACGCTTCTCATTACTTTTTCATGCGTGCCTTCCGGAAGGCGGCGAACTAACGGGCGAGCGGTTTGAGTCACGCGTGTGCACGACAATCCATATGGATGGCAGCACGGGCTAAAAATAGGGACATACATGCATGCATGCATCGCATGGAAAATGAGCGAATGCTTTTTGCTGGGTGGAGATGAGTCTCGACTATGTGTGTGGCCGCTTCAAGCGCGTCCAAGTTATGTCTTTGGGCTTTTTGTGTTCCCACGGTTTCATTTTGAAGCGATTCGCTTGATTAATGAGAGCATTGATTTAGTATGATTGAAATGTAAGAATCTTTTTAATATAAACTGTATTTAATAAAAATCGATCTTTGGACATTTAAAATCGAAAATCTAAAACTGGAGATCAAGGATCGCTGTTCAAACAAGTTTATTCAAGGTTCCACTGTCACCGGCCATACATCTTGTCACGCGTTTAAAGCCAACATCTCGACGCACTCGCCAAGGAGCCAGATTATTTATTCGCCGATTGATTTCAACCAGCTCGTCAAGTCACACAATACGCACGGGCGCAGATTTATATTCATCACCGCTGCTTTTTCAAGCCGCCACGCTTTCTTTTTAGTCTCCCGGTGCGAGTCGTATCATTCGCTCGGTGCAAGGCGGCGCGCTGAAGAAAGAATCCTGCAATGACTCTTGACTTTGCTCCCAGGCGGGAAGGCAGACAGACACCCTCACATGAACCCACCTAAGAGGTAGGGACTTATCCCAGCGATTTCACACCATTTGAGGCATTATTCGGTGACATGGAGAGAGAGACTGGATACAAATAACATGGCGGCATTCTTGATTGGCTATAAGTGAATGAGCAAAACTATTTTCCGAGTGTCCCAACTATTTTGTATGAAGAAATTGTCAAACTTGACATAAATAAAAAAGAGGCACACATTGTGTTTCGAAAAACAACCAAACAGCTTTTGGCCTAAGAAAGCAACTGTTAGCTTAATGCTAACACATAAAGGAAAACTCCATTGAGGGGCTCATGATTAGCATTGATAGTTGCTGTGTTTTAAACCAAACCTCTTTTCTTTTTAAATCACAAATTGAAATCACACTAAACCTCTGAGGAAAAAAAACAAAGAAGAGGCCAAAGAGAACCATTGTCCAGCAGCAGCGATCCGTGAAGCGACTTCAGCAGCCAGTTGAACCCGATTGCATCATTTGCATTTGCAGTCATTGTTAACGACAATTTGAGGCAGCGCCTCGATGATATTCAATTACAATGCAGCCTTTGTCTCAGGGCACTGTAATAATGACCGCACTAATATATGCAGCCGCTCCGTATCTTCTCCAGACTGTGTAAAATATGAAAAGTGTTTACTGCCTGTGCATAAACGCATCCTCATAATTCCCTTTTGACTTTTCTCTGAGGGGTCCTTTTTCATGCATTTTTTTTTTTTAAATCATGGACTTGCGTGACAGGGAAATGACTTTCACAGATCCATTATGCCACGTGCTTCACTTTAATAGAAATGTATATTATTTTGGTAAGCAGAAGGGGGAGGGGTGAGCAGTTACGCACGGAAGAGGAGGCTAGAGGGTGCAAGACGAACGACTGCAAACATTTGTGACTTTCTACTCAATTGATTCGTGTGCATTGTCTGAGAGAAAGAAAAACGGTGCCAGCAGGTCCTAGTTAGCCCCAAGGGAGACATGAGTAGCTCATGCATATTTGTGAAAGCTTTTTGACTCAAGATTGGACAGTTGAATTTGACTCATTTTTCTATTTGTCTGACTGTGTAATCAAGGTGACGAGCTCCAAAGAAGAGTGAATGAAAGCCACACATGAAAAGTACCAACCGAGTGCCCCACTCATCAATCACGCCAGATGCCAACACAGACAGCGCACTTAACGTGCTAATGATCAGATCAATGGTTGCTAAATGATCCAAAGAGACGCCCCGTACGGGACTGCAAGACAACTGACGAAAATAAAGCAAGCGCAAACATGGGCCGGACAATTATTCGAATCTTTGTGATTTTAATTTTAAGTCTCTGGAAAACACATTTGCCAAAGAAAACTGCAATGGGAGCACATACGGAGAGGTAACATAATAATACTCACATTTTTTCCCTTGAATCTGTGCAAAACGGATAGGACAGCTGTGTATGCGCCGGGATGAGCAGACACGTGGCTGCCATTACCATTAGCCCGAACGAGGCGGCGCATTCATAAATCACCGGTGGCGACACGTAATGAATCACAGAGGACCGGCTCGCCACGGGTTTTTAACAGCTCTTCCACTTGACGACAGAATTTGCAAGAAAACGTTGAGGCGTGAGCGGCTCGTGGCAAAGTGTGTGAATAAATTAGGACTGGGAGGGAGAATTATTATTATTATTTTTTTTTTAAAGTTGTACTGAGAAGCGACACAGACGGGCTAAGAAATAGTTGTGTGCGACAGATACTTAAGGACAGAGGGTGCAGCAACACATGTAGACAGACAAAATAATACACGCAGCCATATATCATGTGTCCTTTGTACATTACGTGTCCTATGACTACTGCAGTCACGGAGTCACTTTGCAGTTGCTGTGAATGTCTTCTTTGTGCAATAACGGGTGAGCTCAAAGCACAAGCAAAGTACATTTCGTCAACTTTTTAAATTTATTATCAATCGATTGTCAAAAAAAAAAATAGCACTCAAAAAGGAGCGCTAGTTCAAATCAACTGATGTCATTTAGCACTTAGCATGCTAGCACAAACAATTCATCGGACTCTGCGCTTCGTTCTCGCTTTCACTTACGTAGCCGAAATTGCAAGATATTTAGTGCGGTGTGGCAAGAAGGCAGAAGAAGTAGTTTCATGTCAACAAATATCCGAATTTCGGTTGTTTGATCGCATTTAAGCTAGCAGAGAACACCTTGTTCTGCTTTATACACCTCAGCTGACTCTTCGCATGATTGCTGAGTACCTCAAGGCAACAATCGGTAGCAAATCAGCTCTACTCGGATGTCAAATGTCCCAACTGTCATATTCAGTTAAGTCACCCGACATTTTTAAGAGGGGCGACGGTGTTGGTGACACCTCAACATTTTCTCTCAGCTGTCAAAACCGCTCAATGCGAGGCTTGTCCATCATGACTTTGCCAATGAAGCCTCCGAAAGAACGTTCCCTTCCTTTTGGTCGATCTTTTTCACCTGAGAAGATAACTTATCGCTTTTTCAGTCCTTCGCAGAGGGAGGCAGACACACACTAACACACACACACACACACACGAATTTCTGTGGTGGAGTTGATGAGAGGGCAAGGGGGAATTGCGAGTAATTTCATGTCACATTCTGAGTGGCACGATGCGGCAAATAACAGCCTGCAGCACGTCATGGCGACAGGAGCAAGTCGGAAAATAAGAGCATCACTTCGGAAAAGGTCGTCTTGAACTTGCTCATCCGGGATGCGATTTTATGAAAATACGGGGGTGAGAAAGAAAAAAAAAAATCAAAGTACAGTACTGTCGTAGTCAAGGACAATGTTACACAATATTTTTGGGAACCTATCTTTATTATTTGATGAATTAATTATTGTTTCACTATTTGTATTTTTTCAGAGAAGCATGAAAAAGCGACAAAACTTGAACGTGTAAAATTCCTAGTTTATTTCGAGGTTGTACTTTCCACTCCGACGGAGTCTTTGGCGGTTTTCATCGGCTTTAACTGCAGCGTGGCTCTTATTGTCGTGCCACTTTCCAAATTGCGCAGCTCATTTTGCTCGCCGCCTGCCTGACAATGGGCCCCGATTCCGCCATCCCGCTGCATCCCCTTATCCCCTCGCTCAGTATGCTTCCAACTTCCTCTCCCACTTCCGCACGAGTTATCTTCTCCCCCGTTGGTTGGAGAGCAGCCGATAGACGGCTCGGTGCTTCATTGACCGAACGCCTCGGCGCCGCCTCATTATTCCGTGTCTGCCCTCGATTCAATTTGGCGTCTTCGCGGCGAGAGAATTGGGAAATGTGCGCCGTAACGCGCTTCGCCGGTCACAGTAAATTGTGTATTTTCCACGGACGCTATGCTCAAACTTATCTTCTCCAATCCCGGTTTTGATTTGTTACAATGCATCATGATTCCACATGTCCCGTTTGCCTTTTTGTTATATTTTTGAAAAAATATATATATTTTTTGAGAACATCAGTATGTTCTCAAAAAATATATTTCAGCCATTCCTCCCTGCGTTGGGGTCCTCACACATGAACACAAAATCCCCCGACACTGAATTAGCTTGTGCGAAGCTAGCAATGCTGACATTCCTTGAAAACAGTCGCCACACATCGCGACTCACTTTTCATCCAATTCCAACCGAAAAGTCAGACTTGGCGCCATAAAAATATCAAGGTTTAGTCCCACAATAAATCTTTCTCCGGCAAAGACAGTTAAAAATAATACTCACATTGTCACCCTTGGCAAGCAGAGGGGGAGGGGTGAGCAGTTACACACTGGGAGAGGAGGCGGGAGGGACAAAGATGAAAGACGGCAAACACGGATGCCTTTTTGCTCTGTTGATTCATGTGCAATGTCCGGAAAAAAATAAATAAATAATAAATATGCCATCGGGTCCTTGTTAGCCCCAAGGAAGACGTGATGAGCGTATTTGTCGACGCTTTTAGATTGAAGCTCAGACTCAACATTGTCATCTATCTTGATGGATGCGCGGGAATGTGAAGTCATGTCAAAACCTCGACGCAAATGTTGTCATCCTTTTCATCGTCGCCATGGGAATAACAACAGGCGCATCAGCGTTCACAAGTCCTAATACGAAGTTAATGACGAGACCACAGCGCTTGCTTTCATAAAGAGTCTTCTGAAAATGCCCCCACGGGCAATGTCGTGAGTTGAATCCGATTCCCCAAACGTACTTGAAACACTCTGGTACTGAAGAATAATAGGGAGTCATTTTGGGTAGCGACTCTGCTTATTAATTAAAAGATAAGCGTGATGGGACCAGTGGAATAAAAAAAAACAAGTTTGAACAGTGCACACTTGGGGAACGGATTCGAGTGGAATAGGAAAGATGGCACTTTTCCTTGTCGGGGGTCATGCCACTTTTCTGCAATGCAGCATAACTCCAAGTGTGGTTTTATTTTTTTCATGCCACCTGAGGCAGCCTTTTTAAAGTTTAAAACCTGTCCAGAGACGATTTCTTTCCCAACTATTGTAGCTGAGCGATCAAAAAAAAAACAAAAACATCCATTTACATATTTGAAGAACGGCAATCATCTCAAGGCAATCGTGCCGGTTCCTCGGGGTTTCAAATGTTAAATTTAATCTTCAGATGAACCAACGGCACCTCATTGAAGTCGTGCGGCGAATAATTACTGTCATCCAAATCCATATAACAGGATTGAATAGGGAAGGAAATTGAAAAATGCGGACGCGATTGACTCCGAAACAATGAATCGGCGTTACATCACGGCTTAGGATATTGCTTATATTAGACGCCGCGCGGGTACAATACGGCGCGTCAATTCCATCGCCTTCCCACGCCGCGAAAAGGAAATTATCATTTCGACAGGGCCAAAACAACGTGTCGTGCTGACGGCGGTCAGATTAGTTTGATCCATTTGCGCTGCTCGTGAAGCGGGATCAACCAGCGTGGTCAACGCGGAAAAAAAAAAAAAAAATGCCTCTGATTGAATGTTATGTTTCGCGGCTTTCTGATTGCGGGGAGGAAATGAAAAGGAGAGCGCTTTGATTTTGCACGGCTGATTATGGCTCGCTTCGTCTTGTAGCGGAGAGACTGATGAGCAAACCAAGCCGTGCCATTTGGAGTACCCGGAGAAAACCCACGCAGGCACGGGGAGAACACGCACACAGGGGAAGCCGGAGCCGGAATCGAACCCGTGACCTCTCCAATGTGAGCTTGACGCACTCACTACTCAATCACCGGGCTGCCTAGTAGAGTAGAATTTCCATTTTAATTCTTTCAGAAACATACAACATACAAACGTGCAGCAATACTCAATGACAAATTAATCATTGAAAATCTGAATTGTACTCAATGGGGCCCAAAAGATGGAAAAAAAATGGAGTCACTGCATACAGTGATCTCTCGCTACTTCGCGGTTCGTTTATCACGGGTTCAGTGCATGGCGGATTTTTTCAAACATATTTTAAAAAAAAACATTTTTAATTTTTTTTTACCTGTTTATGTTAATTGGACGCTACTTCGCGGATTTTCGTTTATCACGGGTGGTTTTGGTCCCCCATTAACCGCGATAAACGAGGGATTACTGTATTCCTTTTTTTTTTTTTTAAATGAACCTTGGCATGGTAGTTTTGCGATTTGCCCCTGAACACAAAACCCACCTCATCTGGAGTGACTCCATTGTTTCACTTGACTGGCAAATTGACAGTGGACAGGGAGGGGGGGACGGGGGTGGGGATGCTGGGGGTGGGGTGGTACTATTTTTTTTTCTCCCTTTGTTGATCCCATTGGGATTTTAAGACCCTTGAGGGTGCGACGGCCGGAGCGTCTCGCTCATTTTATTGTTTGTCTGGCTGGTGCTGACATGATGACATGGAGAGTGAAAGGTTGGGGCTACGCACTCAATAAAACAACTCCAAGACCTTGTCAGATCATTTTACAACCAGTTGTTGTTCAAAAAAAAAAAAAAAAAAAAAAAAAAAAAAAAGATC